>LNDK02000066.1:4727350-4837284 GCA_001455915.2 Samsoniella hepiali | reverse complement strand
AATTATATAAATTATTAACTTTTTTTATAAAAATCTTAAATTATATATATTTTTAAAATTATTTTTAAAATTATTATAAAATTTATAAAAAAAAACCTTTTTTAATTTAAATAAAAAGATTATATATAATTTCTTTTTTTACTTTAAAATAAAACTACTTTTAGTATATTTTTAGAATTTTAAATAACTTTAAACTATAAGGTTTAGTCTTAAATTTAGAAAAAACCCTTCTTTGGCTCGCTTTTATTATGGGCTCGATTTTACTATGCAACACCCACTTCGGAGAAGTGGGTGTGTGGCACATGTATAGTTGCCTGCAGCTTTAGAGCGGCACTGTCTGGATTGGCAGTTGGGTTCAAGAATAAATAGAAGACTGGCCAATGTCATAATTCATGCTACGACGAACGTGGCAGTGCTAACAAGTCGTGGGGTGGCATGCCAAGTCCACCTGGCTGGTAAAGCATTGTCCATGATGAATGGCCCACAACGAGCTGGCCTTTGTAGTCTGCGGCAACAACTCAAATCGTGAACAATTCTTTCGTCGCGCAGAATAAATACTGGCATCGACTCGATTCATGCCCAAGCACAACTGGTAGCCACGTTGGGCTGGCGACCCGGGTTAGGCCTTGCAGCGAGGCTAACACTTATTTTGGGCTGGCGCGGTTGCGACGACGTCATGCAAGGAACCCAGTGTAATTTGCCTCGCCTTGGCAGACGCCCTGCAAGAGCCTTCGATAGCGCGGTTTGTTGTTCTGCTGCCATTGGCTTTTTTCGGCGCGGAAATGTGCTGGCTCCTGCGGCCCCAGACGCACACTGCAGAGCTCCGTGGATTGTGATTGTTCCCATTGATGCGTTCCGTAGGATCGGGGTTGCTGGCGTCACCTAGGCGGAGGTTACCACGAGTGGTGAAATGCAAGCCACACGCGATGCTCAGTCCTGCCCCGTCAACCCATTTCGGAGTTTGCCCCTCATTGTGGAAACGCACTGGAGAATCACGAATGAAATAAACGGGTGATACCTTGTCACAGATCGTCAAGTGATGACCATTGGATCCGGGAGCCCCGATCCGGGTGCGCAACGACATCAACGGAGTGTATTGGGAGGCGGAGCATCTTCCACTGGCAGTGAGAGTAGTGCTTTGTTGTGTTATGGTTGGGTCATGTCTTGCGAACTCTTGCGCCCTTGCGCCCTTGCCACGCTGCTTGCGATGTGGGATGCAACAATGCAGACGATAGGTGGGCCATTGTTTGCGGAAACCCCATGCGCAGACGAATCGAATTACCCTCCTCAGCTACCGCAGTGTCCGGCCACTGCAATGGTTGGCGGTGCCAAGCGGGCCAAAAGGTATCGCGGGTGTCCTAACCAGCGAAATATTCCTCATTAGACCAGTATCGGTGTGGCTTTCGAGGCAAAGTCCGTTTCTGGCAGCGGCGAGCGGTTAATCGGCCGGACAGGTGGGCTGGCAACGCCACGGGCAGCCAAGCCACAAGGGCCGCGAATACGTCATATCACGGCGGCAGGTCGTGCGCGAACGCCCCAATCCACCGAAAAGTCTATATACAGTGGGTGTAGGTAGGGGGGCAGGCAAACATCATGTACCGTAGGTAGTAGGTAATTAGGTAGCGATGAAAGCGGAAGCGAGCATGATATCACGCTTGTGTCATGATGGATAGGCGGATTTTAAATCGAATATCATATTTTATGTCTCCTCTGCAACAAGCCAGATTTATAGATCCGATTGCTAATACTAGCGACGATGCCCATTACCACGAGCTGGTCATCCTGTACACTAACAGCCGATCCGTTCGGTAAATATGGGTTCATCACTGAAGGCGCTGTGACATTGTCATGAATCCAGGCAGGCTGAGCGCTGAAGCACCGCACCTGGGCTGGCTTGGCGCCCTCCACCACTGCCATGGAAGTCAGCCATGATGGTGCGCTGCACGGATAGACAGGGAGCACTCCAGTCATAATGGCAGCAAATTACAGGTGACGTTAGGTACCTTATTAGGTACCTTAGTGCACTGCTTTAGCGCTAAAGCACTGCCCCAGGACCCCAGTGTAATAAAAAAAAAAAAGAAAGAAAAAGAAAGAAAGAAAGAAAGAAAGAAAGAAAGAAAGAAAGAAAGAAAGAAAGAAAGAAAGAAATGCAGAGCTGTTACTGTGTGCTTAGCCCCAGCCGTCAACTCGCTGCTGTTGCCAGTCGCCCAGCTATTTGCTCTCACACAGCAGCTATTGCGTGAAGGGCCGACGGCTTCCCCCCCCTTGCAAACCTGCCAAAACGCTGCCTTGAATGCGAATGCGCGTTAAAACCAAAAGGTTGCATCGGGCAGTTGCCAGAATACGTTAACAAGCTCTCAGCATGCTGGTATTTACCGCCTGAGGTACCTAACGAAGTCCTGATAGCTCAAGCTAGCAGTGGTCTTGTCGCTTCTCCACCCCTGCGGTCCACCTCTCGCGGCCACCGGCCGGTCTCACTCTATCTCCATCTCTCTCCCACCCGAATTCAACCAACACGGCGGATCCCATCCTCTTCACTAAACTTTCGCTACCACCGACCGTCCTTGTTTCCATTCCGCCCCATCCCCTCCTCTCCCCTCCCCTCCCCCCCAATTGGCAAGCCAAGTGGTTTGACTGCCGAAACCACTTCTGCTACTACCTACCGAGGGAGAGAGGGCTGCATTGATCCAAGACATTGGGCCGGCTCACGCTTTTTTTTTTTAGCTTAACACCAGCACCGTCTCCGCCATGGACACGGACGCTTCTCATCAGTTACATCATCTCCCAGAATCCAGCTCACCCGCCGGCCACGATCCTCACCACCAGCTTCAGAACCACCATCCGCACACCAGCTACCTCGAGCACGACTCGCACCCTACTCCTCACGACTACGGCGCATACGCTGCCAACAATCACCACTCCTTCCAGCCGCCCTCTGGCCGCTTTACCGAAGAGTGGGACGCCAGCCAGCGCGGAAGCTCCATCATAGACGGTCACCGCCCAAACAACAAGCTCGCTATGCAGCGCACTGCATCCATCAGCAGCTATGCTGCTGGTGACGACGCGAATTTGCCCATCCGGAACAATACCCTCAGGAAGAAGGGCTCCGTTCGCCGCGCCGGCAGTCTCGGTCGCAGTGCCAGCCGCCGTAGCAACAGAGCTGGCAGCGTCCGCAGTCTTGCTCTCCAGTCCTCCTCAGACCGCGATGAGGGTCACAGTGCCTTCTACTGTCCTGTCCCTACCTCTGGCAATCCCACCATCATTCTAGCCGAGAGATTCCAGAGTAAGCTTCACACTGTCAGGTGCATTGCGCCGCACCGCCTACTGGCCAGGCCGCACTGTGCGACAAGCTCGCCGCCTACTGTCAAGAGCCACCCAATTAGACATTCTGGCTAACAATTCTTCTTTTACAGCATGGAGAAAGTTCCTCAAGGACTTGATCGCCTACTTTCGCGAAATCCAGGGTCACTATGAGCAGCGCGCCAAGTCTCTAACCAAGCTTGGCAATGCTGTCAACAATGTGCCCACTCCAGATAGCTTTCTCAAGTCTGCCGGTATTGAAGACGCCCTGCAGCTCCTTCGCTCGTACAATAAAACCGCCGTTCAAGAAGCGCACAAGGCCAAGGAGATTGAAGAGGACGTTATCCTCGCCCTCACTGGTCTGCGAAGCGATCTGCAGCAGAAGATCAAGGAAATCAAGCAACTTTCTGGCGACTTCAAGAATTCTGTAGAGAAGGAGATGGGCGCCACCTCCAAGGCCGTCAGCGCCCTTGCGGATGTCCTCGATAAGAATGAGATTGACTCCTCTTCCACCACGGGCAAGCAGGATCCCTTCCTTCTCCGCCTCGCCGTTGATCGTCAGGTCGAGCGCCAAATTGATGAGGAAAACTATCTGCACCAGGTATGTCTATCCTTTCCTTATTGCCAGTGCGGATACATCTAACCCTTTCGTAAGGCCTACCTGAACCTTGAGGGCTCTGGCAGAGAGCTCGAGTCCATTGTCGTTGGCGAGATCCAAAAGGCTTACAACGCTTATGCTGGCATTCTCAAGCGAGAGGCTGACAACGCCATGAACGTTGTCGGTGAGCTGCGTGAGGGTCCCATTGCCATGCCCAAGGACCAAGAATGGATCCACTTCGTCACTCACGAGGATCAAGTCGTCGATCCCACCATGCCTCTACGTGCGCCAGACCAGATTCACTACCCTGGCCAAGACCACTTGTCCGCACAGGAGATTCGCGCTGGGCTGCTAGAGCGCAAGAGCAAATACCTCAAGAGCTACACAGCCGGCTGGTGAGTACCATGATTCAACGCGAGCGACATCCATAGCCTAACACCAGACAGGTACGTTCTTTCTTCTACTCACCTTCATGAATTCAAGTCGGCAGACAAGAACCAGGCACCCGTCATGTCGCTCTACTTGCCCGAACAGAAAGTTGGATCCCACTCGGAAGGTGGCAGCTCCTCCAACAAGTTTATTCTCAAGGGACGCCAGACCGGTGGCATGCACCGTGGCCACACCTGGGTTTTCCGCGCCGAAAGTTACGACACCATGCTGGCCTGGTACGAGGATATCAAGGCCTTAACCGAAAAGTCTCCCGAAGAACGCCATCAATTTGTCCGTACCCACTCCAGAAGCCTCAGCCGCTCCTCGCGCCGCTCAGCAAGGTCCGCCAGTAGCGACGGGCTCGATGACGAGGACGAGGAGCCCTTTACAGGCGGCGAAGTCGACACCAATCCCACCGCACGTGTGGATGCAGCTCCCAGACGACCTGAACCAGGTGGGCGGTTTCCATCCGATCTTCAAGTCATGACGCAGCGCGGCTTACACGCGTCCCAATCGCCCTCTAGCCTAAGCTCTGGTGCCCAGGATTATCCATCGGATGCCCATGTGATTGCCGCGGCGGGCGCCCTGCCGGGATCCCACTCTCGTGACGGCGCCTACCAAGACAACTATGGATACGGCGGTGGGCCCGGCTACACCCCGATGGACGAAGTGTCGTCTCAGGCGGCCATTGCCCACCAGCAGGCGCAGTATGACGGTGTCAACCCTTATACCAGCGAGCCGATGCAGCAGCGAGAGGCGGAGGGCAGTAATCTAGGTGGGGGACATGACGCGGTCCCAATTGTAGTTGCAAATACCCGAGTCAACGGCGACGGCCAGGAGCCGCACCAAGCGACTCCCGACGCTGCTGCGGCAGCTGATTTCAACGATCCTATTAATAACAAAACTTATACCACGATGGGTGTCAGCGACGAAGAAGTCAAGAACATCTCGGCGACTACGGCGGCGGCGGCGATTGTCGACTCGGACAACGTCCCCAGGTCCGAGACGCCGGTGGCTATTCAGAATAAAGCCCTCCAGGCGGTTCCCGAATCGGAGGCTACTGACCACATCACGCCTCTCGAGACACCCCTTGGCGAAGATCTGCCCAAGCGCTCCAACAGACCCGAAGGTCACCGAACCGATAGCATTGTGACCATTTCCAACCTTGACATTCCCGGTCGCTTCCCCAAGGGAGGTTCCGCCGCCAATGGAAGCGCCACCAATGCTACCGCGTGAGACTTATGGCTTTGACACTCTTTGACTGACGCTCTACTTCAATTCTAGTTTCTTTATTCTTGTTTTGCACCCTGTTTTTTACTTTTTCAACGGACGAGTTCTTCTACTCAACATTTCCTATCTCTTCTGTTCCTTTTTTTCCTCGTCTACTGCACCAACCTGTTTGTCTTTGCAAGATATAAATATTGTATAGTCTGCTTTCCATGTATAGTATGTGCTGGGGGTGTGGAAGGGGAACATGTTTGGTTCAGGCATTGATTCGATTGCTTTTTAACAACAGCAAGGAAAGACTGTTGTGCACTGTTCGGGGGTAAACTTGCAGGTGATATGTGCTGGGATAGCTGTGTTTCGAAGGCCCCAGGTTTCGGGTCCTTTGCGAACTCTGATATTTTTGAAACTCAGGAATGAAAGTGAATTCTTCATTCGTCTGTCTCTTACCTGTGATTCTGCTCCGTAGCGACTGAATGTATTGCATTTGTGAAATGGCGCAGCCTCGGCGATGTGCATGGGGCTCCTGATTTCTGTCCCTCCGATTACATACAGTATTACCTGCTGAGCATGTCTATCCTCTTGCGCTTTTTTCAATACTCTGCTCGCGATACATTTGCATTCTTCAAAGAATGTGGGGGGGAAATCGCCCAACAGGTAACACGAATGTCGTTTCATGTTAGTAGTTGTAATGGTCCCATGCGTATGCAGCGACGAGTAGCCACTTGCCGTTCCAGCCGCCAGAGGCCATATGGATCGATTAACTATAAATATCCCTAAAATACACTACATCTCTACTTTTCGTATAGATCATTTTCATTTTTCATTTTCCTTTATTTTTTGGAGTTGTCACCCGTCAAGATCGTTTCGCATCGAATCTCTAGCCACGGCCTTATTAGAGATGCGTAGGGTGGATCATGCGGCCAAATAGTAAATCCGCTTCAACCAATCACGGCCTCCACCACGTAGAAAAAACGTAGCTTCCGTACAGGAGCCGCCTTGCTCAAGAAAATTTCACACAAAAAAAGTGCCACACTACTGGAGACGACTGCAAGGCAAGCGGCCGCTTTTTCTTCTCTTCCTTTTAACCTCCACACTGAAATTGTTCTCGACGAGCACAGACACTCGGCTTTCTTGAAGAAAAAGAAGTCGAGTTTTTAGGGGAATACTTGGATTTCCCACGGAGCAACTGCACTGCCAAACGAAACGAAACAAAAGTCGACAGTCGACGCATCGAAAATCATGTCTTTCCGAGGCGGCTCCCGTGGTGGCCGCGGTGGTGGTACGTTGTTGCATTTAGGACGACACTGTGTCTTTTCTGAGGTCACCTGCTGCTCAATAAGTATTGCTGCTACCGCTGTCGTGTTTAATTGATCGGTTGAGGCTGGAGATGGCTGGCAGCGCACAGCTTGCGGTCATGAAGCACGAGACATCTTGAGCCAGCCCACGACACGGTAGAGGAGTCAATTGCAGAAACAGGCCCCTGGAAACTGAGGTTGATGTTTGTTTGATCTCGAATTGTCGCTAATTAATTGACTGTAGGCCGTGGTGGTTATCCCCCGCGTGACTTTGGCCCGCCTGCCACTGTTCAAGGTACGAACGACTACAACTCTCAACCCCAAGAACCCAGGCTTAGACAGCCACGCGCTGCCGCTCAAAATGACCAAATCACTAACTTGTGAGGCAGAAATGGGCAAGTTTATGCACGCCTGCGAGGGTGAGATGATCTGCGAGTCCATCAACCCCAAAGTGCCCCAGTTCAACGCACAAATCTTCCTCGAAAACAAGACGGCCATCGGCAAGGTCGACGAGATCCTCGGCCCTATCAACCAGGTCTACTTTACCATTAAGCCCTCCGAGGGCATCCAGGCAACATCCTTCAAGGAGGGCGACAAGTTCTTCATCGCCCCCGAGAAGACCCTGCCGCTCGACCGCTTCCTGCCCAAGCCCAAGGGCCCGCCTGGTGCGCCCAAGCCCAAGCGTGCTGGCGGTGCCGGTCGCGGTGGTCCCCGCGGCGGCGGCGGCTTTGGTGGTCGCGGTGGTGGCCGAGGTGGCTTTGGCGGTCGCGGCGGCGGTCGCGGGGGTGCCGGCGGCTTCTCTCGCGGCGGCGGTCGCGGCGGTGGTTTCGGCGGCGGCGGCGGTTTCGGCGGCCGTGGTGGTGGCCGTGGCGGCTCCGGCGGTTTCTCTCGTGGTGGTGGTCGTGGTGGCAGCGGCGGCTTCAGCCGTGGTGGCGGTGGTTTCAGCAGAGGCCGGTAATTGCACAGCTGGCCTTGAAAAAAGAGTGTGTTTCGAGAGCGGGAGATTGCGAGATGCCATGATGGATGTATGGAGGAGTGGCTATGGATGGGCTCAACACGGCGTTTTACGGCAATTTTGTTTTTACTATTCACATTTCCTTATACAGTATTGTGCTTTATCTGTTACCAAAGTCTTTGCATCTAACGTGTCAGATATCATGCGCCACAGAACAAAGCCGACTCATGTTTCCATGTTTACTGTTTATAGTCTGTATGAAAACGAGATGGAGCACTTTGGACAATTCATTCAGCGTGGGATAGAAGTAACGGAAACATTGTAATACAGTGCAAAATCCCAATGTTGAAGGGGTATCATGTATGTAAAAGACGGTATACTGAGGGATAGCAGCAACAGGCTGCCTACTGTACAGCTTGAGTGATTTAGCCAACAAGACACTTTCCGCTCTTCTCCCAGCTCAGCTGAGACAAAACGAGACGGCGTATCTCCGTAATATCTCTTCATCTCGTGTATGCTTCTCCACAACTCCATTTTCCACTCTCGACTCGTGAGCATTCTCAAGCAATCGTCCTCGGTTCGTAAATCGGTAACCAGAAAGACTTCACGCAAAAAGTCGCCCGGCGCACAGACTCTGCAATTCTAACAAAGTCTAAACTTGTCGCCGCCGTCACACAGTTCTTGCTCAAGGCTTAGGTATGCGGATCGTCTTGCTAGTCATAAGACAGCCGTGAATCATAAACAGGAGCACAGCGGGATGGAACTCGAGGGGTGTGCCCTGCAGCCAGACGCCAAAGGGGACACTCTCAAGAATCCAGCCATTGTACAGCCAGTAGGCCATTACTCCGTCAAGAGCGAGCGACGTCGGGATCGGGGTGCCCTCAAAGAATTTGCTCTTGCCCGTGCTGTCCTTGGGCAGGACGGCGACGGTAACGTTGAAGCGCGCGAGTCGGGTGAGGCCACAGAGGACGAAAAAGGTCAGACCGACCGTGTCAGCGAGGGATCGGAGACCAATGGTGAAGGCGACCATGGCGGGTGCAACCCCAAAGGAGATCTAGAAGTCGGCATGGGTTAGCAAAGCGTGTCACTAGAAGTGGTGGTGTAGTATAGTAGGGTGCGCCTACCAGGTCAGCCAGAGAGTCAAGCTCTTGGCCCATGAGACTGCTCTTCTTCCTCCAGCGCGCGACCTTGCCGTCGAAAGCGTCAAAGAAGAAGCCGAAGGGCAGAAAGTAGAGAGCCAGCCAGATGTTGCCGTGAGCGGCGGGGTCGGCATCGAGGCAGTAGCGCAGCGAGGAAAAGATGGACATGACGCCGCAGAAGCCTATTTCACACTGTCAGATTTTCTGCTCTTCAGAGTATAGACGGTAGCTTGAAGCCGCTAAGCAGAGGGTGGGGGGTAGACCAAAGGCTCCGAAGGACGTGCATACCGTTCATGAGGGTGATGAGATCGGCCAAGTGCATGGCGCGGACGAGGGAAAAGTGGCCAACATCGGCGGAGAGCAGCGTCTTTTGCTTGTCGACGGCTAGAAGAAACAGCGTAGGTTAGCGGCGTGTCCTGCGCCGGATATAGAGCGGCGCTGATTTGCTTCAAACTCGTTCGACAGCGTCAAAGGGGTGGGAGAAATGTGCCATACCAGGCTGGTTGACGAGAGCAGCGTCCTTGTCGAGGCCGCCATTAGAGGCGCCAGCACTTGTTCGCTTCGGCATGGTGTTGCAGGAGGCAGCGTGTTGTTGAAGGTTGTTGGGCAGAGAGGAAAGAAGACTGTAGCTAGGTCGATGAGCGTCGTTGAAGGAATCACAGCGTTGGGCCTTTTTCGATGATGCTGTTGGGAAAACGATGCCGTGTTAGATTTGGTGTGTGGATGTTGAAGAATGAGGCTGAGAAAGAGGTCGAGGCTGGTGACATCAACGACAGACAGGTGGCGGACGCGAGGGAAAAAAAAAGTTGGGGTTGGGAGAGCAGCAGCAGGGAAGCGAACAAGCTCTCCGTCCGTTGTGGGCGAAAGCGGTGCAGAGCGGCGGAGCTGGGAGACGGTGTGGGCTGTCCTTGGTGCAGTACAGTACCTACCTATGGCAGTGGCCAGTGCAAGGAGCGAAAGAGAGTGGCTGGGGGTGGGTGCTATTACAGGCGGCTCTGCGGCGTCGCTTCAGCATCTTTCAGTGGCCTTGGAACGGCTACAGCGTCTGGTTCGTGCGTTGTGGCTGCCTGTTGCCAGTGTCGGACAGTGCAGGTGCAGATGCAGTGGCCCGCGCCACAAACCTCCGTTAGTGGGGTCACAAGGTGTTTTCCATCGGGCCGTGGCTTGGGCCTTGCCCGCCGCCCGGGTTCAGATTTGTTCAATTGATGAAAAGTAAAACACTAAAAGCATGGAAAAGGTAATAAATGTGAAGCATGAGAACGAGGCATAAGAAGACGGAATCGTTAAATAAAACAAACAGAAAGCAGAAGAAATGCAGGGAAATAAGGACAGAAGAACGACGCCCGCACTACCAGCACCGGCTCAACAATTCCACCACAACTACGCGATAGTTACTCTCTGTACTTGCCGACTCACTGCTGTAGATAGATGGGGACGTCTCAGTATTGGCAGCATGTACACTTCCCTGTCTGTCACCCAGACACGAATTGATTGACCTAGCACCGTCCTCTTCAATCGCAGACCACATAGTCAAACCATGTCGCTGACACGAGCACATGCTTGCTTTCCAGTACGGCGTGCAACCTCTGACAGCGCCACAACGCCATCCTACTTACTGCCGTCAAAGACGCTCGGCCCCATGAGCCATGACGCAGGCTTTCTAGAGTCGCCTTGGTCATACGTGTTTCCTTTTGCCGACATGTGATTGTCCATGCCAAAATGCAGCGGGCTGAAAACGCCCAGCGTTTCGTCCCCCTCGCCCTGCCGCATATACGGTATGCATGTGGCGTGCCACGTCCCGATTCCATTTTTTTGGCTTCGATCAGAGAAGAACGTCTAGATCAGATCGTTAAACAAGGCTCGCTGGCGGCAGGCCCCGTCTTACACCAACACACGGCACCCACACGATCCTTGCAGCAACGCATTTGATCTTTCTTTTCAACTGAATAGTCATCACGTGTAAGTGGGCGAAATCAATCTGCAAATACTTTCAAACTTTGTCTTGATATATGCGATGCCGACGGGCCGGCCAGCTTCATAATACAACCAAACACATCTTTCTTACATACAAAATCCAGAGCTCATACTGCGATACACAAATCCAACCACTTACTCGTCCTTGGCCGGGTCAAAGCCGGGGACTCCGTCACCAGCCGCCGCACGGAGCGAGTCGGTAAACTCGTCATCCAGCTTGGGGCCGACGCCACCCTTCCAGGCATCGAGCATCTTGTTCTTGAGGTCCTCGCTGGGCCACCTGTTCCAGCCGATGAGCGGCGCGCGGAAGAAGTCGCCGCGGGGGTTCTCCGGGTGCGCAATGTCGTCATCATTGGCAAAACGGTGGCAGTGCGTGCCCGCGCCGTCCTTGTGGTACACCAGCAGGGGGTGGTTGTCCCGCTTGGGGAAATCGTTCCGCGCATTGGCGTACTTGCCATGGCACGACGGCGCGACACGCACCACATCGTTGCCCTTCGTGAAGACGACGATATTCTCCCAATCATGACGATGGCCGCCCAGGAACGAACCCCCTACCGCCATATCTTTCTCATAATAATATTCGTACATGACAGCACAAATTCCGTTATTGCAGCGCTTTCGTGAGTATGTGTTGGCGTTGTCCAGCTGGTGAGGATCGCGGCAGTCGCCTTGCGGCGTGCCGGTAGCGCCGTGGCCGGGGTTGGTCTGTGTAACCATACAGGTCAGTGCCGCGTCTAATACAAGTCTTAAAAAAAGCAGAATTTCACTCACCTTGCCATCCTTGTTAATGGCAGACGTTTGGTAGCAGCCGTCGCTGTCAAAGTCGAGCAGGGGCTGGTGGTCAATGTCGAACTGGTCGGCGCTCTCGTCGAGCGCGCCAATGACGTCTCTCTTGGCCGCAGAAGCCTCGGCGATGGGACTGGCGCTGGCAATGGCCAGCATGCCAGAGAGGGCAATAAGAGTGGCTTGCATGATTGCGGTAGAAGTTGGGATTGAAGGTAGAGGAAGAGGAATGTGTGAGAATGGTCTGCTTCCTTCTTTCTTTCAGACAGAGCTTCCCCGGCCCTATTTGTAGTTTTTTCTCCATTACTGCCGGCTCCCTCCCTCCTATGCACATCACCAAACTAATCATAGCCCAGCCTCTGTCCGATCAACCTGCATTGATGCTCGTTACGACCTCCCCGTCCCAGTCCCCTGGGAACGTGCGTGGGTTGGCCCATGTAAGCGCTAGTCGTCCGCATGAGACGGCGCTTCCAAAGACAAGACCGGGGGCATGACGTCCCGCTCCTTGGCTTTTTTTAATTTTATGCTTGTTCCTCACCTTCTTTCGTGAAGATCATGGGAAAAGAATCGCCGCGATACGCCTTGGACAGGGGGTCCGGAGCGCAGACGTGTGGCCGCTGGTGGGCCGAGAGAACCTGTGAGGCTTCCTTTCTGCCTGCATCGGGACAATCAGTGCCTCTTTGGCTCGGGAGGCTACTACACCCAGGACAGTGTAAGCTTACTTTTTTTTTCATGCTGCTTGTTTACTGCAAGTCAATAGTAAACGCAAAATACCACATCTCGAAACTGTATGTCCACAACTGCCGGGACTCAGCCGCCCTGCGGACCAAGCTTTTGGCTCGTCCTTGCAATGGCCTCGTGTACTCCGTGGTGTTAGTGAGATTTCCAGACCAACGATTTGTGCAAAAAGTGTCCCCGATCCCACCACAGTGGGCCTGGCAGCCCCGCCCCTGAACATCAAGGTCTTCCTCTTGCTTTTAGCACATTGCTGAAAAACTATCCTCTTTGCCTCTATACGGAGTAACTATTCTCTCTACTCCGTACTATCCCCATCGTCGATCGCCCGCTTACATGGCTGCCTCTCCTTCTGGGGCTTAGATCCTTGGCCAGGAGTGGTCCGTTGACAAATCAAAACTATGGAACAGGCCTTGCTTCCAACACGTTGATTGCCTTGCTCGTAAAAGAGAAAAGTTATTAAAAAAATAACATGCAGGCAGAACGACGACAAGAGTCATGTCCACAGGGGTAAGCATGCATGTATGATGATTGACAAAGGCTTGGAACGGCGATCTGTCAGCTTTAGCCTCACTTTTTTTTGTTCCAGAGATCGACAAGCCTGTACAAAACAGTCAATTCGTCTAACGAGCATAGCCCTACTCTCCGTAAATCAAGACTTCGATGACGATGCTGACGGGGGAAGATTCCAAGGCTGCGGCTCCGCACGTTTACAAAAGCTACTTACAGAACCAATCGTCGGCGGTTTGCAAGGGCAACCCGGAGAGACCATTGAATCAGCGTCCTGACAAGGCACTCCCGGACCCTCGCATTTACGGTTCTTTGTCAGACAAAGATCTGTAGATCCCATACGCTTCGAGAGACGTTTTGAAAGGCCAGGCCTGCATGTCTCGCGCACTGCCATACCCAGCATGGAAGCCCCCACGGAAGAAATGACGACACTTCCCAACCCACGTTAGTCGCCTGATAGCCTTTAACAGGCGGTAGGCCAAGAACTGTGTGTCCCGCTTCGAACTTGGTCGTCAGCTCCAACTCGGTCTTATTGATACTCCCAAGTTTCCGCTGGGCGCGGACTTCACCATGCCATATAGTATTCGGCCTAGAGGTTGTCGGACCGACGGCGATTTCGATCCAAACAAGCAGAGAGTGACAGCCGTCTTCACAGAGTCACCAAGGTTGACTGAGACTTCGATACCGAAATACTTGATAGATGAAATTTGTAGCCAGACTAGAGCGTATATTATAGTCAAATTTATGTACAGGTGCAATGTCTATCACCATTGAAACCTCCGCTGCAGCTCTGCAGAAGGACATCACCTTGTTTTACCCCCTTTATCCGGTATTATAATTACTTTATAATGCTTCCTCTCCATGTTCGAGCATTGTCTCATGTAAGTTGCCAGCGATTCGGGGACTGGGGACGCCTGGGTATGATGGACCAAAATCGTTCGCAGCATCGTTAGGTTCAAGTCAAATTTCTCGCCTGCTTATCTGCTTGTCTGCTTGCCGATTCAATCATCGCGTGACCACTGCAGAAATGCTGTCGAGCTGGGAAGTATGAGTACCCGAGACACCACAGATCGTATATCCCCTCGGGGGGAGGATGGTGTGGCTGTTTTCTGTTAATATCGTATCCTTGACACCCTTGCGGTTAACGTACCTTGATCCGCCATACGGATTACCAAATACGCGCGATTTACGGCCCAGGCTAGTCAAAAGCTGGATGCCATGTATCGTCGACCCTCCCTTAACGGTGAAGCCACTCAAATACTCGCCTCGTCGCAGATCTGCTCATGTTAGCACACGGGTTGTTTCATTTCTGCACCATTTACGCTGCTTACCAAACTCGTAGGTGTCGCCTCCAATCTTTCCTGCTCGGCCGCCGAATAGCTGAGTCTTATCACCATCGTACACAAACTCAAGGCCGTAAATCACGTCAGCATCATGGTAGACGTTCATCCTTATCATGACTCGCTCGGTGAGAGCCGACGCGAACAAAAGATCCTCTGGGTCTGTATTTGGAGGTTGGGCAGTTCCAATTTGAGAGCTTCGGAAACCCTGTTTCGAGCCCTTCATCTTGACTGCCTGTGTCTTGGAGATGAATTGTTTGACATTGTCAATTTCCAGGGAGTTGCCGCCGTGAGACTTGATGGAGAGTCGAATAGGGCCTTTTCGCATTGTCTCCGGTAATCTTGTTACGATATCTTGCTCTGAGAGGGCAATTTGACGGTGCGTTGTTGTGCTGTCCATGGGAAATTCCATCCACGAACGGCAAACTTCATCACCCTCACCATAGATCTCTACAAAAGAGATACCAGATGAAGCAACGGCTAGCAGGGTTCCATTTTCGACAGCATACGCCTGCACACTGGCATCAAAGCTGACGGGTGGGTCGCGGGGAAGTCGAAAGGCAGGATGTGCGCGGAACCGAAGACAGTCTAACCTGTGCCACGCGCACTCGTCTCCTTGCAAAGCCAGCCCTCCTTTCTCCTTTGTTCTTGTCGAGTATGCTTCGCGGGTAACAAATGTGCGGCTAAAGACGACATAATCTTTCAGCATGACACCTGTTTCTTGGTGTGGGCAGTCAAACAGGTGTCCAATCTCATGTAAGTGTGCACCAATACCAGCATTAGCAGCCTCCCATGAGCTACCTGCCTCGCTGTATTGGTTTTTGACAAGATGTGTGTCTGTTGGGGTGCAATCCGTAAATGAAGGCACCACTTCTTCTAGGCTGGAGGGATAATGTTGCAAATATTGAGAGCCTAATAATGCAATGTTGGCGTCATCTGGGTTGCTTGTTGGTGTGGTCATATCGGCGGTAGCGCTGGCGTCGGAAGAGAGGTCCCAATTGATATCAAGGAGCATCGCTGCGACGTAGTGTTTCTGGCCGGGGAGTGGCTGGAAGTAGGATCTGACAGCATCAGCTACGACCGCGTTCATTGCCTGCCTGCTATCCGCTACAGTCCTCTGCAAGTCTGAGAGTTGTTGTAGCTGGGCAACCGTCTTGTCGCAGCGGATGACGTGCACTCTAGCTTCAGATCGCATATTGCCAGTCTCTCGATCACGGTAATTGGCAGAGCCCGTCGTCCATTCTTCTTCGAAACGAAATGTTCTGCGTCCCATTTTATTTCGCCACATCTGCTCGGCAGTAAATGCCTGCCATAGATAAGAAGCCATTCTGTACTTGCGAATTGCGGTTTCTAGGCCGTTGCCTTCTCTTTCAGCGCGGGTGTGAGTAGCGGGATATGTCGCTGGTGAATCTTTGGCTAGCACAATGGCAAGCTGCAGTGGCGGTGACCCCATCGAGGGAATCATGTGAATGGTGAGGTGGGACGAATGAATCGGGTTGGAGGAAGAGCTGTTGGCCAGCTTGGGAGAAGCAAAGTCGAAGCGCAGCTTGTTGGGGCCCGGTTGAAGGTAGGCCATGACCTTGAAGTGGGAATCGCATGCGGGCCAGCTGATGGGTGGAATGTTGTCGTCTAGTCTGCTGACCGTTATTGTGCCATCCATGGGTGTAGTTGTAGTCGCAGAGTCCCCAATGGTACCGTAGAGCAGAATGGTCTTTTGGTACACCTGTGAATTGGCGGTGTCAGCAGCAGATACAAACACGAGGTTGTCTTCTTTTTTCTTCTTTTCCCGCTACAGGGCGTACTGGCTGTCCTTGCAGCATGAAGACTAGGGAATAGTGTACATACCCATGAATTCTCATTGAGGTTGTGAATCCGCGGGGCATATTTAGAAAGAGGGACGCTTGGCTTGGCGTCGAGCCTAGGCGAACCCAGTCCAGACATGGCGGGAACGCTCTGGGTGCTACATCTGCTCGTATTGCTTCCATTGGCAGGTAGAGGTGGGCGTGAAGAGGTCTGGGTGAGTTGTTCGCTGCTGTCCTTGAGCTGCAGGTTGAGCGCGGGGTCTGATTGGTGAGCAATGGAAGGTGGCGTGACGGAACCGCTCGAGGGGGCAGTACCATGGCTCACGGCGCCATCACTAGATGTGTCGGTAGACGCTTCGGTACGAAAACTAGCCTTGGACCGACGGCGTAGCTGTTTGAGGAATTTCGGGCCCATGGTGAGAGCTTGGCGGGAAAGCTAGACGGAGCGGGAGGCGTCCAGGCCGTACAAGAGGCCAGAGGCCAGGTGTGGCGCTTTTTGAGGGAACTGAAGGAGACCCGGCCGAGTAAAAAGGGGAAATGCACCAGAGAAGCAATTGAGTGGTTATTTCGCGAAAATGTTAGTGGGGAGAAGCCTCAGATTGGCTCTCTTGGCCAGAGACGCGCGGCAGAGGCAGAGTAGACCGATGCGCAAGCAACAGTGGGCTGGAGCTGGAAGGTGGGCGAGGGTGTTCGCTGGCGTGGTCGGCAGGGTAAACGGCGTGGAAATGGGAGCGAAGGGTAGAATTGTGCGAGGGGAAACTGCCATTCAAGAGAAATAGTGAAACTGAAAAGCAATCGGCGGAAGCTGCGGTCAGAGGGCGAAATGAGGCAGGCAAGTCGAGGCAGAGGGCGAGCACATGTGTTCGTGCTGTCGTGTGGAAGCAGTAGCGCAGGTGTAGCAGGTACAAGGAAGATGGACCGATTGACAGGATGCGGCGTGCGGGATGTGGCAGGCTGCAAGGACTTGGCTGGGTTGGGGCAGATAGGAAGAAAAAAGAAAAAAGTGCGAATGGCGGGAGAAACGAGGGGCGGTGTTGCAATTGGTGGTAGAGTAGGGACGGGAATGAAGAGACGGGCAAGTGGCAATAGCAGAGGAACTGATTTGGGTATTTTGTTGATCCTTGGTTGGGTTCGTTTCGTTTCTTGCGGACAGCTTGGCGTGACGTGCATGAGGCGCACCAGACTAGACTAGACTGCCACAGTTTGGCAGTGTCGCTGTAGACTGCGCTGCAGCAATGTGGGCGTTGGCCTGGGCCTAGCGTCGACAAGACGGGGGCTAGCAAAGCTTCGTGTTTTTTAGCCTGGCAGGAGCGCAGCTGCAGAGGGACATTGGCCCAGGGACAGCTGAGCCGCCTCCAGGATGCTGTTTATGGCGGTCCGATATCCTGTTTGTGGGTGTGCAAGCGGCCAACCTGAGAGGCTGGAGCCCATCCCGCGCCCACTGGAGCCCGCTGGAACCCACTGAAGCGGAGCCGCAATCGCATGCAAGCGACGCACTTGTCAGTTCCCACGACATACATGGCCGCCCGTCACTGATACTCGTCGTTTTGGGGGGGCGGGCCAGTACGAGCACAATGCCTGTCGCAATGACGTTGCATCCCAGCGTAGAACGTCTGCCCGGAAACGTCTTTGCCTCGAAGCCATGGCAAACCCGCCATGCCATCGTAGTCACCACCTGTCTCTTTTCTACCCGCCAATGGCTGAGCCCGTCATTCCGCTTGCGATATCCATCCATCTGCTCGCCTCGACCTCCCCCGGAAGCCACGGCTCGCCGCCACATTGGCTGCTTTGCCAGCCCCGGCCGGGTACATACATGCATCTGCAGGAGATGCGTAGTTTTCCGGCTGGCCTCGCTCGCTCCCGCTCCGACGCAGGTTTCGGCCTAGTTCGTGCGCCAGCGCATTGATTGTGGTGCTAGTATCAGATAAACAAAAGACCGCAAACTGGGAAATTGCGCAGAGTTTGCTGCCAGCAACACCGCCATGCCAGGTTTCCCATGAATACTCACCTTACCAGTAGCCGTGCAGCTCCTTGCTGTTTACGTACCACGACAAACGGCCACCACTGCATCGCCGATGAGCACCACCGTCGGCCCTGTCTCGCATTTCTCCAGCCTTCTTGATTCATCACTTCTCCTGACCTAGCGCCACTCTTCATTGCCACGAACTCCGCACACTAGCCACACACGTTGATACTGTGTCTGCCAATCTGCCTTGCTTGCCACTTCATCGTATTTCAGTGTATCCATCAACCTGCTCTCCACACCCTTTGCCATAATCCTCTCCTGTATTGCGGTCGCCAAGTATTCTACTGCAGAGATCGTCATAGTCTTGTCTTACCACACATAACTGATCCGGCCTCCGGTCCTTTTGCTCCGCCACACTGCTGATTGAAAAAAAACGCACCGTGTCGCCGCCCACGAGCGCCAATACCGATATATATTTACAACTGCACAGACAGTCACAAACCTGGACATTCGTATAACAACTAGCTAATTTGCAGTCAAACACTCTTCTATGCTACACGGCAGACTCAGCATTATGTGCTCTCAGCTTGCAGTCTTTTCAACACAAAGAATATTGTGTGCCAATAACGTCAATTGGGATGCGTCACGGATAACAGCCTACCCTATATTATCAATGGGACATGGACCCCTGACCCTCCCCCGCGATGTGAGATCAGAGGTGTATATGTGGTGTATTACAGTGCCGCCCGAGTCTCAAATCCGTCGAACTGTTTTATTAACCACCGTACATACACGACAACATTGTGTAAGCTGGTCGATGCAGAATACTGATGATTGAGCAGGTCGCTTGATCGTGGCGAAACTGACTATGCTGTGGAATACCCGCTCGCAAGTGAACACAATGGACGAGCCAAATCCCGACACAGCCGCGGCGATTCAAAGAGGTTCATCTCGCCACTACATTCCTATGCGCATTGTCTCAATACCGGCGAATGTGTCCGGCACTCTGTCAAGGAACCAGGGAGAAGCTAGTGGCGATGATGGCAGCTAGCCTAGCGAAGGGAGGGCAAAGATGAAGAAACGGAGAAGCACAAGTGAAAAAAAGATCACGCAAAAAGTCAACAACTACTGCTACAGAAGAATAACTCTTGTCACGACTGTAAAGACTTGCAAGCACTACTCGGTAGCAATCACTGTCCATGCAGTGTGCACCAAGGCTCGAGGTTGGCTAGCCTACCAGTGGAGAGTTGACAGCCGCACAGCTACCGCCACAACAGCCACTTGGCCCCGCCTACGGGATGGCATCTGGGCCAAGCCGATGAAATAAATGCGGCAGTTCCAGGCACAAGATAGATTCAATCAGTGGAGCCAGACGGGACTGAGCAGTGTACAACGTTGGCCGCCGCAGACTGCACCACATCCGAATCTGTGGTGGGGGAACCAGAGATGGTTCCTGGCTCAGGAATGCTAGTCATTACGGTGGGAGCATGGATGCAATGCAAAAGCTGGAGAATCTGGCTGCCGAATCGTGCCAGATGTTCCGCCGGAAGAGGAAGTAGGGCAGGGGAAAAAAACCACGGGATGAATTGCGAAATAGCAGAGTCTACTCCACAGAATACCATACCAGCCTTCAAGTGAACGAGAAGCTGGGCGGGCGGGTAGCTGAAGCGACGATTGTAAGAAATGCTACCGTGGTTGCTGTGCTGGCTTGCTGTCCCAGCGCCCTGCGCCCTGCACTTACCTGACCCAGGGCGGCCAGAGGTCCATGCTCAGGGCTCTTCTGCCGGAATTGCCAGCACAACTGGAAGAAAGGTCTGCGCCGAGGCCCGCATTGCTACCCAAGCACAAGGTATCACCAGCGCACAATGTCATCTCGAGCCAGACTGTGCCTTGCATGATCTCCTGCTGGAGCAGCGTAGAAGCGGAAAAGAAATAGAAAAAAAAGAAGCAAATCGCACTTCTGCACAATACTGTGTTCCTTGGCGGGTAGAGATGATCGGGCAGAGCTGGAGTTTGGTGCGTTGATTGAAATATTATTTTCCTTGTCCCATCTGGCTGGCTGGTCTCTGTAACACTGTTGACCCCCTCGCGCAGCGTTGAGCTGAGGTGCCTTGGACAGGCCTAGGGTAGCAAGGTAGGTAGCCACTGAAGCTGCTGTAGGCACGGGGTAGCAGACCCCGAGCGGCTCCGTGCCACACACCAAAAGCAGCACCGGCTGACCTGGCTACGCCCAGAATCCACCTGTAGGTAGCCCGCGCGCCCGTCCACCAGCCCACTAACCAGTTTCTCCTCTTCCCTCCCTCGCTCTGCGCTGATGCACCACTTTTGCACTTCCCTTCACTCCCCCAAGACGGAGCATATCCAACCCGGGACCCTCAACCTCGCCAACGTCTGAAGGATTCATCTCGATAGTCTACCAGCATTGGCTACGATACTCGCATATTTTATCATGTCATCGCCGTGGAAAAAGCAACCCGAGGATGTGGTCGACTCCGTCTTGAAGAGGGCCGAAGTGAGCAAGGTGAGTGAAGGGATGCACGATGCATTTTTCTACCCCGGCTGCGGCGCAACTTGGCCGCACCACGTTGCAACAACGAAAAAAATGGCTAGAATAGCTCACTGACATGTCAAATGCACCCATTGTATAGATTGCTCGTCGTTTGCAAAACCGCCTCGCCCTCGCCCAGTTCAAGACCAAGCATGGCTGGGAAGACTTGACCCTCGACTCCATCGAACCCAAGATGGAGGAAGAGATTCGCCGCAAGAAGCTCTACGAGGGCGATGTCCTGTCCGACTCCTCTTCCAGCACTTCCGATCTCCCCTACCCGACAAAAACACTCATGAGCTCCCCTCTCAAGGCACCGATCTTTTCGGATGCCATTGGTTCCAGCAATGGAAGCTCCGGCCACCGAAAGCGCACATATATTGCATCATTCGACAATGTCTCGTCCAGCCCTAGCAAGCGTTTCCGCGGCTCGCCTACGCTTCACAAATCCTTCCAGGGCTACAGTTCTTGGAAGGATGCCCACCAGCTGGCGCAGTCGTCGCCCATCAAACCCCGCAGGCAGCAGCACTTTACCACATCCGCCGGCCCTGACGTGTCCTTCTTCCGCCGGCGCCGCCTGACTAACGAGCTTACTTCGCCCAACTTTGCTGCCGCTTCCGACGATGACGAAGATCTTCTGCCGGCCCATTCGTTCAACCTCAATAATTTGAGATCGTCACCGCCTCGCACCCCTCCTATGCAGACCCGATCTCTTTCCAGCAAGCGCAAAGGAAACGGTAGCCCTGCGACCAACGGCAAGACAGGTGAAGAGGGCGCGGATTTGCTTCTCTACCTCGCTGCTTCTCCTTCTCCTGCCGTCAAGGCCAACAGAGGACGCATGGAGCGCCTGACTACCCCACCCCCCAAGACCGGCAAGCTCGATCTGCCATCATCCATGATGATGACACCTGGCGGCGGCAACCTCTTCCCCAACACACCTAGTCAAGCTTTTGACTTTTCTGAATTTGTCAACATCACACCAAGCCCGGCACAGAAGCAATGGAGGACCCCTGCTCCTATGAGCACCTCACGCACGCCGATGAGCATTGCCAGGAGGCGGCTGACTTTTGATGACCCCATGGCCTAGGCTGGGGTTTCGCCACACTCATTACCATATCTCTTATTTGTACATGATACCACGACCGTACAAAGTGCTCCTACACACCCCCATTTTTTTGCCTTTTCTTCATTGTCTTGTCAAGTGTCGGATCATTCGGGTTTTTGTTGATTCACCATTACCATCGACGGGTTTATGGGGAGACCACTACAGCGACGATGCATGCACCAGCTTGGTTGGTATTCTTTATGTTATTTTCGGGAGGAGCTTGATTGGAGTCTCATGATTTTGTTTTACAGGACTGGGGATAGGCGCACGCAGGATGCAACATGTAATATCTTCGAATTCACTTTACAGTTTAGGGGTCTTTGTGTCTGCTCATGAAGCATTCTGGAGTTTGCTTTTTGTACAAGCCTGGCAGGGATGACTGGGCGTGGGTCAGAGGACCTAATCATTTATCTCTCACCGTTTGTGTGTGTGTTTGGACACTGGATAAGTAGTCAAAAGATCAAATTCAATGCTAATTTAGTCTAATACGTTCTCCTGCACATGTAACAGCGACGGTGACGTTTCTCTTGGTCCATGATTCATTAGCTGTTTCTCCCTTGGTTACGGCTGGGTAACACGCTATTAAAGCGCTGCCCCGCAAAGCTACGCCCAACGTCGGCACGCACTTTAAACCCTGATACGACAGCGGAATGGAGAAAAAAAAAGAGGTTGGGATTTGATTGAACGGCGCAATTCGACTTCTGACTGGAATATGCAAAGACTGTCCGCTCTATGTACTTTAAAGGGTGTTTTTATCGCTGCATATTTATTGCCTTTTTTTCCTGGGCGCGTGTCGCAGAACACGTCTGACAAGAACCAGGGCGCGTAAAGTCGCGGTGAACGCGTGCCCACCGCGTTGCGACGTGTCTAATTGGATGGACCGGTGGGTCTTGGGGCATGTTGCGAGCTGCTATGGTGGAGTGATGTCATTGGCCCAGTGAACCATGCAAGCACTTAAAGAAGAAACAGCCCCGATAGCAAAGAGCGCAAGCTTGATACGTCCCTGGAGGGGCCAGTGCTGAGCGGAATGGCTTTGCACGGGTCTCTCTGGTGAAGTAACAGCTTGGCGGTGAAATGTAACGGCTTGACACTGACTACGCATGGCTTTGTGCTGTTTCGCTGTGCTCGATCATATTGCATGGCGCTGGTGGCTGATTGCCACGACAACCGAAAGGCTTTGTGGATTGCCGGGAGAGGCCTGTTTGGGATACATGTTTCTAAATTACCCATGTAAAAAGTTTTTTGCCCACGCAACCTGCTTGCGGGCCATGTGCGGATATCCCTGTTCCACGGTCCTTTCATGCTCCACTGCGGCGCAACGATATGCAAAACCACCCTTTTCTTTTTTTACGACGATCAACGCTGTATACGATTCACGTAGAGAACAGTTCTTGGAGAAAGAACCGCATAAAAAGAAGACTAAATTTACAATTTAAAAACACATATATTTGTAGAAAAAGATTGGAATGGTGACGATGGGGTATTATAAGAGATTGAATAGATGGTAGGTCGTAATATGCCAATTGCCACGCCGGGCCGTCATGATAGTATAAAAAGGATGGTATATAGAAAGGAGAGAGAGAATGGCCCGCATTGTACAGTGTCCAGAGTATACTTTCCGCCCGTCCAGGACGAGAAAGAAGAAGAAACGAATGAATAAGAGTTGACCGCTTTCGCGTTCTTTCTTTTGGCAGGGAACCAAGGCAGGGAATGCAGCGCAGAGAAGAAAATAGGGCAAAAGCATGCCCAATGCTAACGATTGGCCACCGCTTTATATTGCTTGCCCGACGATGCCACCGCCACCGAAGCCGCCTCCTCGCCTCGGCTCCTGCGGCAGCGTCGGACTGTCATTCACACCAGACCGCCCGCCACCCACCGCCAGCGGCGCCACCGTGGCAGCAGGCTCCGTGCCGCCGCCCCAGGCGCTGCTCATGCCGCTCGTGTACCGGGAGCTGGTGCCTGTGCGGGCGCTGTACACCGAGCTGGCGCGGGGATCCCTCTGCGGCACCGAGAAGGAGGAGGAGGAGGACGATGACGACAGCATGCGTGTGTCGAGCTCCAGGTCAAACGGGTCGGAGCGGAACTTGGTGCGCCGGTCCTCAAAGGGATCGTTGGTGAGGGAGGATGTGCGTCGCAAGGCGAGAATGCGCTGCGAGGCGCGCTGCTGGCCGCTGGCGGAATGGGCTCGGGAGCGTCGCGCGGCCGCCGCGGCGACGATGGAGGATGCGTCCGAGGGATGGCTGCTGTGCAGACTCGGCGCGGGCTGTTTGAGGATGCCGCGCAGACGCTGCTGCTGCTGCTGTTGCTGCAGAGGCGTAATGGCAGTAGTAGCGGCGGCGGCGACATTTCGCGCCTCGGAGCCGTGGGCATCCGAGAAGGGGTCCTGTAGCGCCCTCTGCTCCAGGCTTGCACGCCGTGCCCGCGCGGGAACGGGCTGCACCACTGCCGGCTGCTTCTCGCCGTACTCGGGGGTGATGAGCGGCGCGCCGTGGCCGACCCCGTGAGACGCCCACCATCCCTGTACTCTCGTCGAGGCCTGCCGTCCAGCGGCAAACGGCCTCGTGGCGGCCGCACCACCAGACAGCGGCCTGCCGCCTCCGCCGGACCTCTCGGAGACGGGCGTGCGCGGCTGTCCCAGCTCCTTCTTCTTGTTGACTCGCCGCCTCCAGAGCCAGAACAGCAGCGCAATGACTGCGAGCGCGGCCGCGCCGCCGACGGCACCACCAATGATCATACCCATGGGCGGGCTGGAGCCCCCGTTGTTGGTCTGCAGCTGTATATCGCCGGTGCGACGTGTAGTGGGCGTCGGTGCCGCGGCACCGCCGCCCGGGCCGGTGGCACTGTTAGTGCCGCTGCCCGCGGCCTCACTTGATTCCGTGACGCTGAAGCTCATCGACGTCGTCATGGTGATGCTGGAGGAGACGGGGGTTCTGTCTGTCATGAGCGTGCTTGGTGAGGATGAGAGGTCGGCGGAGTCTGATGCGCTGGGGTTGGGAATCTCGGATAGCACCGTCGTGCTTTGCCCTGAGGACTCCGTGAGGGAGGGTGCGACGGAGGGCGCGACGGAGGGCGCGACGGAGGGCGACGCACCCGTGTTGTCATCTCTATTCGCTGTGGTGGTGGATGGTGGCGCGGCGGCGGCGGCGTCACTTGTGGGGGGTGCTCTCGAGGCAGGAGGTGAGGTGGTGGATGGCGGTGCAGCCTCAATATCGATAGGTTTAGAGGGATTCGCAGGAGAAGCGGCGGCGAGACCGGGAAGCTCTATAGACGGTGCGCGTGTGGGCTGTTCTTGACCAATGGAAGTCTGGCTTTTCTCAGAGGCGACCGCTGACTCGGATGGGCTCGATGCTGCGGCAGTGGTGGGTGATTCCACTGTGGAGGGTGAAGATGTAGCCAAAGTACTTTTGTCCTTTATAACGGACGGAGAAGACTCGGGAGGAGATTCTGGAGAAGGGTTTGGAGAAGACTCGGGAGCTGGAGGTGTCGGAGTAGATATAGAGGACCGAGATGCAGAATGTGACATCGATTGCGAAGGACCATCGTTCGCGGGTGGTGATACGCTGGGATGAGGAGACATGGTGGCCGAATGCGACATGACTGGACTTTCTGCCGTGATTGAAGGGTTGGCCGAACCCGCTCGCGAGGGCGATGGGTTCGTCACCTTTGAAGCGTCAGCAGACTGTTCCTTGATTTCAATTCGGTGTGTCGCGGTGCCGTTCGATCTGTGTGACAATGATGTGAGGGCGATGCCGCTTACAGGGGATCCGTCACATTTCGTCCCGGTGTTGTTCTGCCTCCCCCGCACGTCGCGCGCCATGTTGTAGATTTGTGAATTCCCTCCTCCTTTAACTATTTGATGCCGATGCTCTAGTCGTTTGTATTGGCTCAGGCCCGATCTGGGCCGGTGGTGAATGTCATGCAAGACAAAGAGGCTGGCTGATGAAGTGGTTGGTGTGCGTAAAAGCAGAGCGAGCCGGCAGGTGAGAATCTGGGATTGAAGAAGCGAAAAAGCAACAAAGACGAACAGGAAAAAGTATTAGAAGAGGAAGAGTGAAGAAAACGTCGTGGGGTCACTTGGCAGAACCTGAATCCTAGTTTGGCGGCGCTGACACACTACCTATGCGGTAGCATCATCGGTATCGGTGATTCCAAGTACAAGCGAGTGTTTGACAAGCTGCCAGAGCTCACCTCATGGAACAGATGCAGTGGAAAGGTTCAAAGAAGGGGGATGGCTGTTGGGCAGGAAGACTAGAGGCGCAGAACCGGGGAACACCAGAATAAGCCATCCCAAGGGCTACTGATGGCTGGACGAGGCGGGACGAGGCATTCTGGGGAGGCGGACCCCCGTGGTTCTGCAACACTTCTGAGGCACGCCGCATCTTGAGCGCCCTCGAGCCCCCCCATGCCGGCGTCGTTCTCCCTGGCTAGGGACCGAGCGTGCGGCGGCGGGCTGCCATCTGGGCTGCATCCAAAGCTTGTTCTATATTGGGACGGGGAGTTTTTTTCTTCAACGCTGTTAAAAGTGGCAGCATTCGCATCTCTTGTGGTTCATGAAACAAGAGTGGCAAGAAAGCACGGCGCAGCTGTCTCTTGCGGTAAGAGATGTGCAAGAAGCACTCCGTCCGGGATGATGCTTCGGGATATATCCGAGATCCGCGGTGACTATTCTACGTATGCTTGTGAAGAAGTAATTCTGTATTTCTCTGGCGATTTGTGGTGTTGAAAGCCTTGAATGGCGCAGCAACAACGCGGTCGCGACTTGGGACAATCTGCACCTTTGTCTTTCGGCTCCAATGACAGACCAACAAAAAAAAAAACAGCATAAAAAGCAAAGAACATGCAAGATTCACATGGCAGGGCCTGGGAGGCGAGGTTGATCAGAAGTGCTTTTTTTGGTGCGCTACCTACGCGGCGGGGTGTTTCACACGTAAGGGCCACCCGTTCTTGAAACAACGAGCTGCTACACATACGGTAAGGCATGGGATGGCAACCCGGCACTGGTTCTGGCACCGGCGTAAAAGTTTGGAATCAAAGTTCCCAAGAGAATTAGCAGACCGAGTTGACATACATGTCTCTTTTTTGCCTCTTCTTTTGACATCTCGCGTCTGGACAGACGTTTGCCAGGGCGTCTGGACACCACCAGCCGACCACCTAAAACCAGGTTGTCAGATGGCAGATGCGAGCCCCGCCTCCTCCTGTGGCCCCTGAAACGGCCCCTGCGACGACACCCCACCGCCCCTGTAACTCGCCGTGGCCAGCCAATGTTTGTCGCCCATTGTTCATTTAGCAGCGGGGGTCGGTCCTGTGAAGAGGAGCTTTCGCTGATTTACGGTCCCGTATCTATTCTTATTACTAGGTGCCCAACTTCACACGAGTACGGAATAGGTGTTGCCTCCGCAGAGACGTGCCCACTGTACCTGTGCCATCCAGGAGGCGGCTCTGCGCCGTCCGCTTCTGCACGCGACGCCTTGGCTGTTGCCCCCGACGTCTCGAGACAGCTTCGCCTGCCCATCCTCTCCCGCACACAAGATCTCGCGCCAGTGTCTCCCGCTTGGCGACGCCATCTCAGCCCCGAACCAGCATCAGTCCAATTGAGACCCCCCACCGCGCTGCCTTTGTCCGTAGGTAGTCTCCGGGTCTTGGCTCCGCACGGCATCGGTGACCGTTGGATATCAGGCACCTTGGCTCGCGCTTCGTTGACGGACCCCCCCTCTCGCCTGACGCTTTGAGACTACACCACACGATATCCACAAGGGAGTCCATTCCGCCCAACGGCTCTCCAACATCCGTATGCTGTCGCCTTGTTAGTCGCGCATTGGTACCATAGAGTTATCCCTTGCTGCATCCCAAGCTTTGATGCCCGCCCCCCACCGCCACCTGAGAACACCAGCGCTTGCTCGGATCCCGGCCTGTCTCTTGACAGCACCGCCAATCACGGCTCCAGCGTGCGCCACGGTCTGTGGCTTGCTTGCAGCATAGCTATCTCGTATCCCTACCATGTTTGCTGGTATCCCGGCCCTTGGTGAGCTTCAACTCCATGTCTTGCCATGTCCCGAACCTTTTATCCCGTGCTCGCCTTTTTGATCCTCCAGCTTTGGGCTGACTCGAGCTAACACAATCGTCACTTACAGCTGCTGCGCAGCGGCTTCAAAAGGGAGTAGACCCTGCTGATGTTCCTCCTCCAACTCCTATTGCGTTCCCGCGGTACCAGCCTTTTGCACAGGATGATGCCCCCGTTGAGCTCTCAGAGTCTCTCTCGGCCCTGCTCTCAACAACTGGCAGACGATCAGCAAAGCTTTCGTCCACTGCGCTTTCGGCTATTGGGCTTGATCTCAAAGCCGACGTAGATGTGCAGCAGCTGATTCCTGACCCGTCATTCATACCCGACTTTGCCAAATGGGATCGAATGTCGTTGGAACAGTCCCAAGATGCCGATGAATCCACTTGTCGACCTTTGTGCCACGGTAAACCCTCACCTGGTTGTCACGTCTACCTGGACCGAAAGACGGAGCTTTCCCATTCGAATGAAGAGGCCTTCCGCACCGTAAGGCGCATACAGTTGCCGATGGGCAAGCTAACACCACGCCTTGGTAATGCGTATGAGTTCTTTCGTCGTCTCGAACAGATGACGACGTACTGGGATGACCCAACCAAAATTGCTAGTCTTCCACCGTCCCCGGAAATATTCGCTGATGATGCTTCTGCTGCCGCGGAGCAGCTCTCCGAGGGGTCCTCGAACACGCCAGCTCCCGAGATCGCTACGGAACTTGGGCGCACCCAAGCCGGCCACCAGATGCCTGCCGGTCTACGCCATGTGCTTGTAGCAACCTTTGTCAAGCTGGTAGCCTACGACTTCGGGTGCAACGTCAACCCCTCTCGAACAGAGCCTCGCTTGCAACTCCGTTCGCCCCGCGACAGCCGAGTGTCGCCGCGCAAGTCGTACTGCCCGTCCCGTTGCCAGTTCGTTTTTCAGAATCCACAAACGCGAGAAGCATCTCGAAACGGTTTCATATATGGCCCCGTTGCTGCCATCAGCTGTCGTCCAGATACCTGTTTCACAAGGCCAGATCTTGAGTCCGCGCAGTCCATGGACCTAGCAAGGGAAGTCATTGCAGCCCTCATTACCGCCCAACACCGCGCTCGCGAAGGCAAGAAAGAGGAGCGATTTGGTTACGGCCAGTGGTGGACAACCAGACCGCGCTGGGGCGGCGGCCGTGGCGGCCCCATCGGCCGAGAGTTCCAAAATGACGACATCGCTGGGGACAAGGACTTGCCGCCAGATGCGGGAGACGCAGGAGAAGACGTACCTGCGTCTGTGCCGCCAACTAAGAAATTGAGAAGGAACATGGCCATGTACGACAACTACCGCATGGTGCGCCCCCCTGCCGCGACCTGGGACCACAAGGCGAAGTACATGTCCATCGGCAAGCAAGCAGGCACAAACTATGATGATATATTTCTCGTCAGCAGCCTATTTCACCACGTTTCCGTCCTCCGCGTTCGCGTGCCCCTGCGTCTGCTTGAAGTGCTTGACGGGGCTCCGGAAGCAGATCCGACGCACCGAGACTGGGGCAAGGTGCAAGCTTGGCGCACGCCGTGGTACGACTTGTTTGTGGCCAAAGACAGAATCGACGCGATGCGACTGATCTGGAGTGTCATGGCCTACCAGATGCGAGAAGACACTGGCGCGGCCCAAACATAAAATTTGACTATGGAGGGCAACCACTCAACGGTATGAAATGGATCTGGGAACTTTTATCACTTTGCAATACGGTATACGGGAGCATATACATGGGGCCACGCGTATCAGCTACTTTCCCCTTTCTGTGGGTTTCTGCGTTCGCGTTTTTTATTCTTTACAACGATCATTGGGCATATTTTTTGAACAGCGAAAAAGCATTTATTCTTCTGGTTATTCATAGAGCCAAATTTCGGCTTAAGCGCTAACGTAGACAAAAAGAATACAGCCGTTATTGACCGTATTCTGTTGCATACATGGCACGGAAGAAAGGACCAACATTTTTCATAAAATTCGTGAATTCATAGCCGAAGAGCAGACATGCAAATTGCTTCCCTCTGGTCTCTACCAATACAAGAAGAAAGTGGTCCCCGATAACATTCCTAAGAGATGATGGGTGGCTCGGGCTTGTTGATCATGTGCCACAGAAGCAGATCCCGCGTCGCGAGCGCATCCTCTAGACTGTCGTGACCCTGATTCCTGATCTGAATCGTGCGCTTGAGGCGCTCCGCCGCCAGCGCCTTGAGCGAGAGGCCGGGGTACTTGGGCTTGTCCTCCTTGGGCCCATCTTCCTTGGGCACTTCCTTCAACACCAGCGGCGGCTGCTGGTCCTCGCCATCCTCGCCGGCGGCTGCGCCCGTCTGCTGATCCGGTCGCGGCTCTGGCTCCAGCCGCGGCTGGATGCGCATCTCGAGCAGCAGCGTGTCAACAATCACGGGATGGATCCACCGCAGCGCGTTGAGGTCCGAGTTGGCCGAGTGCCCGACGACGACAGTCTGGGGGCCGACAAAGCGCCACAGGGCCTCGCGAGCGCCGGCGCGGCCGGCGAGGGTGCGCCGCGCCCGTCGCGCCGCCTCCATGCTCGGCCGGGACACGCCCGAGTAGCGCGTGTTGTAGTGCGCCATCTTGACGTCGGGCCACACGAGGCTGTCGACGAGCACGCGCCGTGTGAAAAAGTCGACCACTGACACGCGGATGAGCTCCGACTCGCCGGACGCGGCGGTGCCCATCTCGCAGTCGATGACGACGGCGGCGACGTGCTCCGGAGGCGACGCGGCAGAGGCGGCAGGGTAGTGCGGGGTGGAAAGGTATTGCCAGTTGCTTTCCAGCTCGCCGCGGCGGTACTTGCGTTCGGTATGGAACTGATGGGCGGTGCAGGGGGGCCCGGAGACGTTGGTGCCGCAGCATGTCCATTGCTAGTACAACTCATGTTAGAACTGGTGTCGTCCTTTTGAGAAGAGGGGTATGAAGAGAGGTCAACTTGCCCTGGACTGGACACGACCGGGGTGAAATTTGCAATTCATAGGCGGACCGGTGTCTTTGTCGTCTTTGCCATCCTTGCTCGTTATTTTGAGGTCGCGCATCATGTCGGAGACGTCGGGGCCATTGTCCTGCAGCGACACGGACCTAGCGTGCGCCGGCATGCTCGGCTGCCCTTCGTCTCGATTCTCCCGCGCGTAGGCCTCGGCCGCGATGCGCTGAGCCATGGTCGGAGCGAGCTTAACGCTCTGAGCCCTGGACTTTTGCTTCTCGTGACCTTTGCGTATGACTGTTTGGTTCCCCCGGTACTTAGAAATCTCGTGCTGCCTCGATTTTGTTTTCACAAGAAAACATATTTTTTTCATGTTGACCTACCTTTGGAGCAATGTCCGCATCGCCTCTTCTTGTTAAGATCGGCCTGACTGAGCGGCCAGAGCACATATCCGGCCTGTTGCAGCCTGGAGTGCGAGTGCACCAGGTTCCCGAGCTCGAGGAGGTGCTCGTCTGTCGCGGGGATGGACCCAAAGCCTCCTCCCGGCAGCAAGTCGTAGGATGTCACCATACTGTGCGATTCGAGCGGAAAAAGATATAGAGTCTAATAAAAGCGCGCTTCTCGGGAGGTTTGTGATGGAATATATCTCCCGGAATACTGAAGGGAGCGGAAGACGAAAGAACCGCAAAGGACACTACTGAGAAAGCGGCTGTGAGTCAAAATGACTGTTTTGGTGGAAGGCCATCCAATTTGATAAAAGGAAGGAGCGTATGAAATGAAAGAGCAGACGAAAGCGTGATTCACGGTGGCCGTTGGATGCCTAATGACGCTGCATGTGTTGCGGCTATCAGATGTGGTCACTTCTCAGTCAGCTTTTCTGCCCCGCTACGGCGTGGCTGCCAGCCAGCCAACGCACAACAAACGCGATAGTTTGAAACCCGTGTTGAAGCACGCGAGCAGTGAAAGGGAGAAAAACACGTCGAGAAATAAAACAGCATTTCTTTCCCTTAGAAATGAAAACAGTATGTTGTCACACAAGGGAGACTACTGGTCGTCGGTGCATCTAAATGATGCACTTGCGCGACATTGGCATGCGTGCTCGCCCGCTTGGGCCGCCAGTGGTTACACGACAAACGAAGACGATGGCAAAGGCAAAGGGTCGTCAGTAAGTTGACAAGATAGGAACAAAAGAGGCATCGATGCAGTGATAGATGTGGCAGCAAAATGGTATTGCAGTGACGGCAATAACGGAAACATGTTTTCCGACAGCCATGCTCTCATTCGTCGATCGTGATTCAACCAACGAGACGGCCAGTGCGCAGAACTGCGGATTACACGCTACATGAAAGTAAAGACAACAGATGTTGCCCAGATGGTATTAGCTCCAGAGGCCTCTCCGCAGTGACATCTTTGAGCTTGGACAAGATACTTGGCTCTTCCGCGAATTCGAAACCAAAGCCAGAACATGGTCATGCGCCAGCCGACACCAGCATCGAAAGTGTTGCTACGCCAGGGCTACTGCTTCGCTGCGAGGCACAAGGCGAATTGAAGCCGAAGAAGCAGGGACAGAGACGGCGGACCGAGGATACGACACGAGTCTGGAATTGCATGCATGCACATTCGTCTAATGTGGTGGCAAAAAAGCAATTCGCTGGGGGTGACAAGCACAATTGGCATCAGAGCAAGGACACTTGACACACGCTAGCGCGCGAACGACGTTGCTTTTCACCACGTCGGGATCCCATCCCTGCTCAGCTGCGTGATGGGGCCGCCGAGGGACCACCAGACGGGCAAGACGGGCAAGATGGGTAAAGGACTTGACTCAGGTGCGGTGGATGTTAAGCGCGGCACTTGACATCCGGACATGTTCCATTCAGCAAGTCAAGTTTTGCTGGACCATCTGGCAACAAAACTCTACCATGCGCGCATTCTTGCTGCGGATGGGAGCCATGCTCGTGCGTCATCTTGAAGGGCAATGCAAGAAAAAAAAAAGAAAAGAAAAAAAAAATGCCACAACTGGCTGGAGGCTGCCTCGGTTGCAATTTTTCTTTTCTTTTTTCTTTTCGGCACCGAACAACAAGGGAACGAACAGCAAGCCCGCGTCAGTGGCTGCATTTCAGCGTGCGTCCGTCCGGGGCGGCCGACGGCACGGCGTTTGCTCAGCCTTCTCTACGGGGACCTCGAAAAACTCTAACACTACCAACCTAGCCCGGTCGAAATGGACCGGCGCTCGGCGCACTTTCTGAATATGGAAAATATGGGACAGAGTTGCGAGTTTGCGAGTAAGTAATTTGTGAGGCCTCTCGATATCGGTAGGCTATTTTTTCCGGCTTCACAATGCTTGGATGGGCGTGGTCTTTTAGCTCAGCATGGATGTTGCCAGTAGCATCCCTCACCACGTTAGCATCTTTTATTAAGCGAGACCTGACAAGCCTCGACTAGAGCCACTCGGGCGGATTTAGATCGCGGAACAGGGATGCCACCATCGGCTGCTATAGGTGTTTGCGTCAGCCTGACCGGCCAATGTGTTCCTTGCGCGCGCGAGGGCCGTTTTCTGCTGCCAGGGATAGAAAGATAGCTCTGTTCAAGGCTGACACGCCCCATCCCATGGACAAGGCCGGCAGCTGGTCCAGGTCATCAGGGATGCGATCAAAACGCTATCGAGGCCAAAAAAGCCCCAAGACAAGGCGCTCGCATGAAGATGCATCTGACTGGGCGCTGGTGGCAGGCGCTGCTAGCGTGCGCTGTCGTGTGACGACCATCTGAAACAGCAGGAGGACAACAGAGGCAGAGGGCTATATCATGCCCAAGACGTGATGCAGTCTCGCAACGAGCATGTGCATCCAAAAACAAGCCAAGCATAACAGAAGCACAGCAGAAGCACAACCGAAGCATAGCAGAAGCACAACAGAAGCATAACAGAAGCCCAACGCTGTGCACATCTGCAGCCAGTCGGCAGGAGGTGCGCGGCGTAGTCCGTCGTTCTGCACCAGCTGGACCGCTGCTTGTGTTGACCCATGCGAGTGCATCATCGGGAGATCCGAACGATGCAGTGTGGTGGGGGCGCCTCGCAGGCCTGTGTGTGGGCCATTTTATCTGGACTTGCTGGGAGCAAGAAGAAGAGGGAAAAAAAGCGTGGGCAAGATGATCAAAATAGGTAGCCGTGGTAGCAGTCGGTAAACGGCAACGGCAACCAACTGGTTAGTTCGGCGGACTGCCTAGCCTCTTGGCCACATCCTGGACCAGCGCCATTGCGACGGTGGACGGGCAAGGGCCCTGGCGGGCGATCCTCGGGCTTGTTCTGCTCATTGGGTCGTCGACTCGTCGTTGGCAGAGGCCTGGAAATATGGCCCAGCTAATTCCCGTCGTCTCCTGCTGTGCATGGTCATTTCTTTCCCACGTCGCCGTGGGCGCTTTTGGCGTCGTGCTGCTTCTGCCGGCTGAGGGTTTTTTTAGTGGGTAAAATGCAAGATAGAGAGACAGAGAAGCAATGTGGCGGTGATGGGCGCTTAGGTAGTGGTGCAGCTGCTCATACGTATCATGCATTTAATTACCAGAGAATGATGACTGCAGTTGACCAAAAGAGGAGGGGGCGCTCGTTGGGAATCAGCGTGCACATGGGCCTGGGAATCCTGCACTGGCAGGTATATAGATCAAGAGGCCTTTACGGAATAGCACAAGCCCATATCTCTCTCCAACTACCGCTTCTCTCGAGCCACAGCAATCTCGAGCCAGTACCGACGACTCAGGTAAGAAACTGCCTACACCTGCAGCACACCTGCACGCAAGTTCTGGGCCAGTGCCAGTGCCATGCCAAAACGGACCCCACCGATTCACCAGCCACTCGACTCGGCGGCGCTCCCTCCAAGCACCGCAGCAGCCCCAGCGGCGGCGTTCGGCGTTGCAAGCCTAGCGGCAGGCCAAAAGGAAAGAGATTTCGGTCAAGCTTTCCCCCCCGACCATTACGTCGTTGCAGCTGCCCTCTGCATTGCACTCGGACCCGTGCTACCAGCTGGCCGTTGCCACTGGTACCCCGCAAGCCAGGCTGCTGCGCAAGGCACCGTTTGGGCACTGGCGCTGGAACTCTTGACAATGTCGGCTGAACCCTTCAACGCTAACCGCACGCAGTCTACGCAGATCAACAACAGGGGGGGCTTGTGACTATTATTATTATTATTATTTGGTGTCATTTTTATTGGCATCATTTTTTTGGGTTTTCTTGGCCCGGCCCAAACCCGTCGCCCCGGCCGCCTGCCAGCAGCAAATCAGCACATGGCCAGCAGTCTAGTCTGGAGCCACCGCCAAACACCCTGCAGGCCGCGCAAGGCCAGCAGTACAGGGACCTGTCCACTGAGGCCTCTACGTTGCAGCGCTTCTCCGCCGTTCTTGCCCCATCGGCCCTGCCTTGCCTACCAACGCTAAGGTCACCTACCAGGTACCTACCTACCTATAGGCTACCGGCTTCCCAGCTCTGCCAGTACCAAGACACCACCGACACCGCCGAGCGCTATCCGGCCCCTCCACCTCCAATATCGCACGTCGACCTGGTCTCGTCCAAAAACCCCAGCCCTTCTTCATAAAAAGCTTCATACCGGGCTGCTGTCTCACCCTCTTCCCCTTGCCCGCCCTCCGAATCCTGCTTCTTCGTTCGACCGAATTATCGAGAAACAGAGCCGACATCGTCACCCCTTTTCGCAGCGTCTTGCATCGACGCTGCACTCCATCTGCCAGCCTCCGAACTGCGACGTGCTCCCGCGTCCCCGAGTCGCTCCCAGCCATGTCGAGCTATCAAGGATACGGCCGACCGCAGTACGGCGCGCCGCCAATGCAGCAGCAGCAGCCGTACCAAGGCGGTTCCTACGGGTATGCTTCATTCTCTCTTGTCTTCTGTCCTTCGCGCACCGCATTGTGTCTTGTTTGGCTGACTGGTAATGCCGCTGCTTCGTCGCGCCGCTTAGTCCTCCTCCGCAACATTCACCTCAGCCGTACCCGAATCAGGGCCATCCGTCGCCGCAGCATGTCTACTACCAGCAGGGACAACCACAGCAGCAACAGGTTGCCTATCCCGTATGAAGCCCTACCGAGCGAATGCGCTCTTGCCATGGCCGATTGTCCAAGTACTGACAAGCCCCGCAGCCTCACAGCGCCAGCCCGCACGGGGTAAGCCCGCACGGCGCCAGTCCGCACGGCGTCAGCCCGCAGCAGTATCACCAGCAAATGCCCAGCCAATCGCCATATGACGGCCGTCCTGGTGAGCTCAAAAACTCCGAGCTTTGGGTCCCGAGTGTTGTAGCTAACATGTCGATAGGCGCTGGACCGCCCCCCCAGCACCAACATGGCCAGCAGCAAGGGCGCCAGGACCTGGTGCAGGCTCCCCCGACCACGCCGCAGCACTTTGGAAGCGGCGCTCCTCAGAGCTACTCATTCAAGTACTCGCAGTGCACTGGACGACGCAAAGCTCTTCTCATTGGAATCAATTACTTTGGCCAGCGCGGTCAGCTACGAGGCTGCATCAATGACGTGCGCAACATGACGTCGTATCTGGCTGAGCACTTTGGCTACAGGCGCGAGGACATGGTCATTTTGACCGATGACCAACAGAACCCCATGAGCCAGCCCACCAAGCAAAACATTCTGCGAGCCATGCACTGGCTTGTAAAGGACGCACGCCCCAACGACTCCCTCTTCTTCCACTACTCTGGTATGACTGACCGCCAGTTTGAGTATGAGGTATAATGTTGCTAACGTATGCAGGTCACGGCGGCCAAACGAAGGATCTTGACGGCGATGAGCCAGACGGCTACGACGAAGTTATTTACCCTGTGGACTTCCGCCAGCACGGACACATCACCGACGATGAAATGCACCGAATAATGGTCTCACCTCTGTGCGCTGGCGTACGACTGACGGCTATTTTCGATTCCTGCCATTCTGGCACCGCACTAGATCTGCCGTACATTTACTCGACTCAAGGCATTCTCAAGGAGCCCAACCTGGCCAGGGAAGCTGGCCAAGGTCTGCTCGGTGTTATTTCCTCCTACAGCCAGGGTGATCTCGGTGGCATGGGTAGCCAGATTGTCAGCCTGTTCAAGAAGGCGACCAGCGGCGAAGAGGCTCACACCCGTGCCCTTGCGACAAAGACTTCTCCTGCCGATGTTGTCATGTGGTCAGGCAGCAAGGACAACCAAACTTCGTACGTCAACGTGACGATGTCTCAGTAATCTATCAAGCTAACAATCACCTAGTGCCGATGCTAGCATTGGCCTCCAGGCTACTGGTGCCATGTCTTGGGCCTTCATCACCTCGCTCAAGAAGAACCCGCAACAGAGCTACGTCCAGCTACTCAACAGCCTCCGCGACGAACTTTGCACGCGGTACACGCAAAAGCCCCAGCTGTCCTGCAGCCATCCCCTAAGTACGCCACCTCTGCCCCTTTCTGCTGCGTCCATGTAGTGCTGACCAGCGCATCGCAGACACCGACCTCCTCTTTGTCATGTAAACAACCAGATACGGCCAGGAGCCTTTCTTGTTTATGCTGTGAACGGCTAGCCCATAGCGGCCGTAGCCTGTGATTGTCACCGACTGCAGAGGCGCAATGTCGAGCTGCAAATCCTTTTTTTTATCTTATATTTTCTATTCGTACAGATGGGTAACTTTTTGGGTATTTAAACACGGCCGTTTTTCTATCGATATACCTTGGGACTATCATTTACAGGTTGTTTTTTTATTTATTTTGCTTCTTGTTTGAAAGATGTGGCGAGAGTGACGGAGATGTACAGAGTCTCCATGAAGCGGGCACTGGGAAAAGGGCATACTAGTTTTTTTATGATTAATACAAGACATTGAACAGAGCACACTGCATTCTAAATCTAATGATGCGAGAATAAGGAGGAGGAGAAAGTCATAGCTTTGCCAATATATATGCGTTGTAGTCGAAAAATAAACGCCCCAGCCATACGAAAGAAAATTCGTCATATACCCTACGAGGCATGATTAAGAAATCCAGAAACGCCTGCAATACATGCAAGGCCGTGATGCTGTCAATTGTACCCAATGCAAACCAAGAGCCCAAAATTCAAACCAAAAGAAAAAGAAAACCCCCATAGTCTCTCATGTGACCACACTGCCCGTATCCTCCACCCGCACGACCTTGAGCCCGCGCGCGCGCTTCGCCTTGCGCCTCTCCTCGGTGGCCGCGACCAGCTTGCGGCGGACGACCTCGTGCTCCGCCCAGCGGCGCGCCGACAGGCGCATGCGGGCGACGAACCGGGCCATGACGAGAAACGTCCGCAGGGTCGGCTTGCGGTGCTCGTCGCCGCCTGGCGACGCGCCGCCGCTGGTGAGGAGCGGCTTGCGGCTGTGGAGGATCTTGGTGCGGATATGTTCGAGCTCGCGGAGCTGTGCCTTGTTGCTGTATTTTGCCAAAAATAATCAGTATACTGTAATCGCGAGGTTTCAGAAAAAGAGAGAGGGGGAGGAAAAAAAAACGTACCAGGCGCTGGCAATATCCAGCTGTAGCTGGATAAACTTCTTGGCGTAGGCTGCGTCGGTGCGCAGTGACGCCTCGCGCTCCCAGCGCGCCTGCATCCAGTCCATCTGCATCACCATGCCGCGGATCTCTTTGCGGTGGCGCGCTTCGGCGCCGTCGGCGGCGCGCACCACCGTCTCGAGCGCCGTCTCCGCCTCGACGAGGCCCGTCCCGCGGCGCAGGCCGGCCACGTCGCGCTGCAGCTTCTCCGCGCTGACCCGGTACGCCGCGCGCTCGCTGCGCGTGCGCTCCAGCTTGCGGCGGAGCGCCACCTCGGAGCTCACGAGCCCTTCGATGATGGCCTGCTGCTGCCGCACGTCGTGCTCCAAGTTGTCGATTTCGGCTTGCGTCTTGCGTAGGTGCTTGGCGTCCTTGCTGCTGCGCTCTTGGCCGCCCTTGGAGGAAAGTGACGGCGGAGCGGCAGCGGCCGCGGCGTCGCGGTCGCGAATGGCCTTGTCGAGTTGGTGCTGGAGGCGCTCCAGGGACTGCGCGTGCTCGGTGGCCGTTTCTTCGGCTTGCTGGCGCGCCTCTTCGAGGAACTCCTCGAGGACCACGCGCTGGTCCTCGGCGTCATCAAGCTGCTGCTGTAGCTCCTCCGTTATTACCTGCGAGCCGCCGTAGGTAGCGTTGGCGGTCTGACTGCCGTTGGGGGAGCCCATCAAGCGGGAGACTTGGTTGTCGTGGAGCTTGCTCTCGAGATCGGCGAGCTCGCGGCGCAGGCTCTTGATGACGTCCTTGTTGGCTGCCTCGCGCTGCAAGAACTCGACTTCCTTTTGGCGAGCGCTGGTCAGGTCGCGCCGAATTATGGACACCTCGCTGCTACCATCGCCGTCTAGGAGGGCCTGCGCAGAGGCCAGCTGTGCTTGATAATCCTCTACGCGACGTTCCAAATCACGAATCGCGCGGCGAGTCGTCGAGTTGTCTGCCGTCTCAGTGGATGACGCCTGTCGTAACTTGGCCTGGAGTTGCAGGATTTCCTGGTTCAGCCTATCCTCCTCAGCCGCGGCCTTTTCAATTTCATCTTCGAGCGACCTTTCTACAGATTGCCGCTGGTCTGAAAGCGCCTTGTTTTCGTCACGCAGACGGCGCACTTCGCTATCGAGCTTCAGCTTGGCAGTGCGCAGATCAAGACGCTCCTGATCCACGCGAAGTGTGTCGTTATCATGAAGCTTTGCGTGACGCAGCTGGCTATCCAGCTCATCGCGCTCAGCCTTGACCTCGGCCAGCGAGGTTTGGGTATTGCGGAGTTCAGCTCGAACCGAGGCCAAGTTATCTTCAAGGGACCTCTTTTCTGAGGACACCTTGTCAAGCTTAGCGTTGGCGTCTGTCAGCTGCCACTTGATGCGAGTTGGCGTTTGCGAGACACGCACGGGAGTGCCTTCCGTAGCGCCACGAGAACCTTCGGTACTCAAGCGCAATGTGCGGAGCTGCTCACGTAGACTCTCACATTCTCGCTTCAGAGCTTCGCCCTCATGACGAACAGGAGTAGTCATGGTGGTTGGCTTGTTGCGCAAGTTCTGAACTTGATCCTCGAGAGATATCACCCTATTGGCTTGAGTCTGGTAGTCGACTTGTGCTTGTCTCAGGTCGTCGCGCACGGTAGAGAGCTCACTTCGGAGATCAGTCAACATCTTCTGACGAGTCTCCAGCGCGTCCTGGAGATCGTCTATTTGCCTTGTCATGACTGCCTCTTCGCTTCGGTGGCGCTCTTCCTCCATCTTCAGACCATCCTGAAGTTTTGAGCCGCGGTCTGATAGAGATCCTTCTGCTTCGCGAAGGCGGTCAATTGTCCTTTGAAGTCCAGCGGCCTTTTCCTCAGCGCGGTTACGCTCTGCCTCCAAGGTCCGCTTCTCTGTCTCCCATTTCTCGCTGTCGTTGTCATATATATTATCCTTTTCGCGTATCTCGGCTTGCAAATCGGAAACATCGTCATTCAGGCGCTCCAGCTCATCCTGGTACTGCCCGCGGAGGTCTTTTTCGATCTCGATAGCATAGTCTCGTTCCTTGGCGACGCTGCTTTCAAGATCCTCAACCTCAATTTGAAGGCGCTGGATATCTCGTTGCAGCGATGTCGACTCTCCAGTCAAGGTATCGTATCGCGTCTGTATCAAGTCCTTTTCGTCTACCTGAGCTTGGAGCTCTGCTTGGAGCTCCTGAATTCTGGCTTCTGATTCCGGGTTTCCTTGCCGCATGCTTGACTGTTGATGCTCTAGCTGATTAACCTTGGCCTTAAGCTCATCAATCTCTCCATTGGCCTCTGTATACTCCTTTTCCAGTGTAGCGTAGTCTTCTCCGGCCTTGTCCAGCTCATCTTGCAGTCTGGTAACTCTCTCGTCTATTTGCCGAGAGAGGCCCTTTGTAACAACAGACTTGTCGGCCATTTCTTCTTGAAGTTCCTCCAGATCTCGTTCAGCTCGATCCTTTTGAGTCGCGGCTTCTTCGAGTTTTTCGTTGAGTTCGTCGACTTGCTCCTCTAGGCGGCGAATGTTCTGTTCCAGGTCTTGTATCGTCTCTTTCGCTTCGTCGAGTTCGTCACCACCCTGGCCATGTTCCTCGGCTTCGTCTGCCCTTTTCTCTGCCTCTCTGGCCCTCGATTCGGCTTCGTCGATCTTGTCTTTCAGATCTTCAGCTTCGTCTTCCCGCTCTGTTAATTGTCGATCCTTATCTCGAAGCTCTGCTTCCAGATCCTCGATGCTATCTTGAAGTTTCTCTAGCTGTTCTTGGTTCCCCTGACCTGCAGCGATTTGGCGACGCAAGTCGTGGACATCCTCTTCCTTGTCGTCGAGTTGTTGTCGCAACTCCTCTATCTCGGCGCGGAGACCATCATCTTCTCGGCCTCGGGACGCTCTGCTCTGCAGTTCCAGTATTTGCTGGCGGCATGCCTCTAGCTCGCGCTCCGCTGTAGCGAGGAATTTTTTGTAGCGGTGGGCTTCGCGTTGCATGGTAACCTTGTCCACTTTCAGTTCGGTGTTTTCCTTCAAAGCCGCTTCGTGAAATCCAGGGCCAGCTTTACGAAGGGCCTCCTCAAGAAAGTGAATCTTGAGCTTCAAGCCAAAATTCTCCTTCTCGATCTTGTCGATAACGTTTTCTTGCTCTCGGAGCGAAAGCTGATTGCCATCTTGCAGTGGCCCTTTGTCACCACCACGTCTTGTTGCCATGGCAAGAGGGGTCGAAGTAACACTGCTACTGTCGATCTGTGGAATTGTATGGTCGAGGTATGACTGGTTTCGTGACGAAGAGTACATGGACGCGTCCATTCGTGGCACTGGCGTCAGGTCGTTTTCGTCGATACGGCTCAGGTTGGGCGTCAGACTCATGGCGCCATTCTCCTTGCCTCCTCGCCGGTGAAGACTATTTCTCGTCGCCGACTTGAGCAAGGGTGTGAATTCGGCGCCGCCTATGCTGGGGGGCAAGTTGTTTCGGTCTGCCAGGGGATTGCGGCGGGGTGTTCTGATGCTGACGCCGTTGCCGTTGGAGCGTCCGTTGCGAAGCTGCTGCAGAATATTGCCACTCTCCTTCTCTGGTGAGTGAAAAGAAGCTTCCTGTGAGATGTCGGCAAAGTCTGGCGCTCGGCTGAGGTAGGTAGCATCTCCCATGTTGGTCCTCGGGGTGTCAAGGACACCACCATAGCCGCCTTGTACCATGACGGCGACGATAGCGGAATCGAAAGCACAGCTTGATGGAGAGGGGTTTCGAGTAGTTATTTGATGTAGAGGCGCATAGCAAACAGTACCACGCAGAGGTAGTTGCCACAGAAGTAAAATATAATGAAAGACAGGCGCTCAAACAAATCGTGTTAACTGCATTGCCAGGCGACAAGTCTGCGCGCGCCAGTGTAAGTAGAGCATATCGATAATTCCTGAATTAGCACGCGTTTCTGTTGTTTACTCTTGGCCTATTCTGGGCCTAGCGCCCCGCCATTTGCCCAGCCAATGAACAGCCGCTGCAGCGCCTAACTACCCACTTTAACTTTTGGCCGCGCTGCAGCTATTTATGCTGGAGGCTCATATCAATGGTACACCACTCTGTTAGCTAAGAAATGGTGGCGCGTTTTCTGGATATTAATTCGCTTCCAACTTCCGGCACAGAACATCTCCACTGCATATTTTGACAGAATTTTTGACAGCCGATGCAAGGAGCCCTTGCGCGTGATACCTGGCGGTGACGGCATTTGCACTGTGGCGGCTGGCAGATATCTGTGTACAAAGTCTCCCCACTTCGTCTCTCTCGGGATATTCGGTGTGCATCTCCAGGTCTTGTGCCATCATACCAAATGACGGAACACGGCACTGGCTGGCATCCAGCCCATGTGTCTTTGGAGATGCTCCCAGACGATATTATAGAGCAAATCTTGCAATACGTATCACCATTGGACAATCTGGCTGGTCTACAAAATCTATCGCACAGGCTGCGGCGATTGGCAAGCGAGCCTCTTCTGTGGAAGCGCCACTGCTTGGCGACTTTCCGATATTGGCAACCAAAACATGACCTAGCACTTCTTTTGAAGAGAAAGGCATCTGCAACAAACTGGAAAGCCTTGTTCCTCATGCGCCAAAAACAAAATGCGTCGATGGGGCGTGTCCTCGGTCGCATTGTTGCTACCAGGGTAGAGCGTATCGCGGGCATGCAGCAAATCTGCCAGTATGGTTATGATGCTAAGGATTTTTTAATTGAAAAATGCCGCACTGTCTATGATGAACCAGATGTGCTGGCAGTGAGGTAAGGGTGGTGCTAATCTTGTTATTCCAGTCTGCTTATACATCTCTAGGCACTACGCAGGAGCCATTCTTGGCAGCATACATCGGAACATTGCTGTTCAGCAATGGTTCCAAGTAAGCAATTCGAACCCAACAGATCCGTCTTATACGAAACCTTCTCTGGAGAAGTCACTGTCTGCCTTTGATCTTTTCGTACTTCATGACCAGCGCGGTGATCTCAATGAGGTTGGTTAACGTCCATAAATCGTATTACTACCGAGACTAATTTCCACTTTGGCAGACTACCCAATTGCTGGATACGTATGCCCTGCTCTTTTTGAGATCTCAATCTCAATGGAGTGAAAAGAGTACGAGACACAAAGCTCTGGCATTGAATTACTGGATACGTGCAAATAATCTTGCTGGGCTGGAGGATCAAGAACTGAATTACAGAAACCTGCGGAATTGCTTTATTGGACAGGCACTACGAGATCCAAAACATGAGTCAATACCCATCATCTCCTGCGCAATATATTGTTGCATTGCCGAGAGAGTCGGATTACAAGCGGAATGTTTCTTGGCACCTGTCTGCGTACATGTTGTCATTACCGCACCGACTGGTTATGATTTAGACATGAATCATAGCGGAGACGAACATCAGATGTATCTAGACCCGTTCTCTACGGATGGCGAAGTATCTGTCGACAGGCTGGAGCAGCTAGTGTGGCAAGCCGAAATGACCATCGCGAACTTGCGCAACTCTGGGACGGTGTTCGCCGTCACCACACGAGCAGCGCACAATATCGAGGCATCCCACGCGGCAGGGACCCGCCGCCCCAATCCCTCGTCTATCAGCGGGCTGCTCCACGGCCATGCTGCTTTGAATCGCCAGCTGGCACTCTACGCGACACGCTGGGCGCTGCTCATCCTGCAGGTGCCTTTCACCCGCAGGTGGCTAGATCACCTCAGCCGACTCCTGCGGCACATTTTGCGCGACTGGCCGGAGGACGAGTGGGTCATGACCAATTATGTGCTGGCGCAAGGCCAGCTCCCTGGTTCCGAAGGTGTCATGTCGCAGATGGAGGCGTTTGCTCGTAACCAGGCGGACCGTTTGGACCGGGTGCATCCCGAGATGTTCAAGAATGAGCTGACCGAGGATCGCGTGGCCCCCTTCCGGATCGGCCAGGTCTTTGTGCACAAACGCTACCAGTGGCTTGGTGCAATTGTAGGATTCTACGAAGTACCGACTGCTACATGGAGTTTTTTCGACGCGGCCTCTGAAAGCGACGGCGCTGCGCAAAGCACCGATGATGGGAGGAGATACTATATCAAGACTATGTGAGTGCTAGCAGCTACCGAAGACGAACGCGAGTGAATTACTAACTTTTTCTCTTCAGAGTTGCCTCCGGTGCAGACGAACGGGTTATTGCTCCCGAAAATCTGGAATTGATTGACGACGAATCTCGGGTGACCAGATCCATGTTTCCGCTGGCTGGTAAGTACTTTAAGAGGTTCGATCGCGAGAAATGTCGCTTCATATCCAATATTGACGAGGAATACCCACTCTTCACTACTGAGAACTGAAGCACACGGCACTCAAATACGTTTTTTATTATAAATTTTAATGATCTGCAACGATGCAGGCTGGGCCAGCTTTCAAGTCATTATTTATATTAATACATAGACTTGAATACATTTTTTACTTACATCCGCCATCCGCTCAGGGAGCCCAGCCTGCCGACGCTGATTACTCGGATAGCTTGATAATGTCTTCCAGGACACCCTTCTCAGCTAATTTTGATATCCATTTGTGTAGTAGGCTTCCGTAGTCCTTCTTTCGCGCAGTCACGCGCTCCTCGTCGACTATGGCGACCATAACTTCGCCACGGTATTCTCCCATGGCAGCGCGAGCTTCAATTACAAGCTCGTACCTAAGACTCGCTGCTTCGCTGGCGCTAAAATTACCTTCGCACACTCTTGATTTAAGAGAATCATGGGCCATTTCTCCGATAACATCCTCTGGTTTTAAATCATACTCGGCCAACAGTAGCGTATCGCTGGCGTCAAGCGGGGTGTCGCTGTCGGAGACAAGCTTAGTGTAGGCATCCCCATGCTGCGTCTGCATCTGGGCGTCTAGAAAATGCACTGCCGTCAAGGCGTCCAGCACGGATTTTCTGTATTCTTGAATGGTGCTCTGACAGAGGGAGAGCAAGTTGAAAGAGAGCTGGCTTTCCTCATACTGAAGCATGCGGGCCTCAATCTGGGGCCGAGCGACGTTCGTCCAGCAGTCACCATCGAAGCTGCCTGAATTTGCACGTTAGCATGATTATTATTTTGCTCGTGCAAAGAATGGTCACGCACCGAGCTTGCGAGGCTTTCCCCGCAGCCCGTCTAGCTCCCAGACAAATCCTCCAGATGGGACATAGGCAATGAAGTGGTAGCCATAGTCATTGCTCTGTCGCTTCTTTGGCTTCTTTTTGCGAGACGTGGTGCGAGATGTTGGGGCGCGTTTTCGCGATTTGGTATCGGATGCTTCGTTCTCTAAGAACAGGTCCGCATTTAGGCAATCCATACGACGAGCAAAAGAATTATGCGTCTTTCGTATGAATTTGTTTCTGCCCAGCTCGTAGCCCCGTACCGCGGTGCTCATCTCGGCTGTGGCCTCCTTGAACGGTTTCAGTTCACTTCCAAGCTCGATGCCGGCGTGGTTCATCACAATGTTGAGCAGAGCGACAGTGGCGCATGCGTTGGAAGTGGTCTGTCGAGCGTCAGAAGTGACCTACATGATGAGAGAGACAAACGAACCTGATTTGCGAACCATACTGGCGCGTTTTCAACCCCTCCTTCGTCATCATCAAGAAACGGCGCGTACTGAAAGAGGAAGATGAGGCCGTATACAGGCTTTCTATATGTTTTTAGTAATCAATCCGCAAGAGTGTCAAGTGAAGCATACGGCAGAATATCCAACGAGTCTTGATCAAGAGTGAATAGCTCTTGCACTTTGACATCCTTTACCCCAAGGTCTTTCAAGATTATGTTGAAAAACGCCTAGAAAGGTGCGGAGTGAGCAGAGACGACAATTTATTTGCTTGCCTCAAACTTACGGGCTCAGATTCTAATTCAATCCACCCATCCCATTCTTCAATGTCCTCAGACGTGAGAGGCTTCAGAGCCTCCTCAAGAAGGTTGTCGGGCAGCACATGACTCTGCGGCGGAGCGGCAGCTTTGCGTTTTGCATTGCGCCTCTGGTCGCTGGTAGCCAAGTCCGACTGGCTCATTGTACGGCAAACCGTCTTGCCATCGGACTTTTTCCTGCGAGTTTGAACAGCGAAACGTTTCGACTGAGGACGACCGCTGGGCGGTGGACTATCCCGCTCGGGCACCTTGTTAGCAACGTTGCGAGTGCGAAGATGCATTGTGATAGAATAGGTAATTGAAGATGCCGTTGCTAGATATGGAAGCAAGCGCTTTATTCTGCCCCAGCTGGTTGTGATTCATGCAACTAGAGCGACGCCGTTCTTAGAAATCGTCTCGCTTGAGCCTTGTTTGGGAGGTGCACTAGCACCACAGCGAAGCAGTGTGAAGAAGGAAGAATAATTGGAGGTTTTCACGCAGAAGAAATCCGCAGTGACAAACGGGTGATACAAAAACGCAAGGTACAGGAAGTCGGTTGCCGCTCTGCTTGTGACATGTGAGAGCTGGACGCCAGCTGGCGCGGCAGCCGACTTGTACGCAGCGTTTGCAACGTACCTGGCCAGTATTTAAATACGCATTGGCATGCGTATAAAATCAAATAAATCGGTCAAATAAAAATAACAGCTCATCAGAGTAGAAGTGCGTCGGCGCAATCGAAGCTGCATGGATGAAAGAGTGAGAGGAGAGTAAAGAAGTAACACACCTGGTGCTGTTTGGAGGCATATCGCGAACAGAAGCTTAAGGTATAGTCCAAGTATATGGATAGCTCTTTAGCAGCAAAGCTTGCGCGCTCGTTGCGGCAGCCGGTACCCAAGAGGTACTTGCCTTACCTACCCACTCTGGCCAAATGCCTTCGGCTAAGCATGCAGCGCTGCCCAGCGGGCCGCAACCACTAAACCAACCACTGGCCACCTGCACATCCACTGACGCTCGATAATGGAGCAAGCAGAGACACCTAACTGTTAGCGGCCCAACCCCTGTAACTCATCCCCAAGCACCTCCAACTCGTCGCCTGCTTGTGCCTGGAACCGCGTTTACGACGTGACGTGAAAAAGTTGCCCTGGCCGCTGCCTTGTTCTCCAACAACCACACAACAACGGCAACACTGTTAGCAACGACGCTCCTCTGCGCGCCGAAATTGCACCGGCCTTCTATACACGCTCGTTAGAAGCTTCACCGCACACCACGGAATGCGATGAGCGCGACTCCTCGATTGCGGTCTGGGTACCCCTCGACCCCCGGTACTACTGCTCCGCGACGCAACATTCAAGAAACACCCAGCTCGGTCGGCTCCGTATCCTCCAACGCGAGCTTCAATAAGTCGGCTACTTTACCGCTTGCCCCCGAGCAGGCTATCAGACAGAACCAGGCCGGCCAGCCTCTCGTTCCTCTGACGCTTCTCGACGCCCCCCAGCAGCGTTTCTATGCTTTCGCCATCTACGTTTTGCTATGGGCCTGGAAGCTGTACGACTGGCTCCAGGTCGTTGAAGATGGCGACAGCTCCTGGTGGCTATTTTTCAAATGGATCTTCATCGACTTTGCCTACTTGTTCGGACTGCCAGAGCTCCGTATACCGTGGCTGGAACTCTCGCAGCTTCTCGTGACCAGCGTTTTCACGTCGCACTTGGTTATCAACTATATGTTGATGTTCAACATCCCCGTGAGTTGCTTTCCCGCGTCAACGCGAGTGAATATTCACTGACAATTACTAGCTCCCGTGGCAATCGTTCTTCCTCGGCCTCGCCAAAGTTCTCTACGACCGCGAACTGTCCATTTCGGAACAAAATGTCAAAGTCTCCAGCATCCTCAACAACCATTCCTTGATTATGGGCAAGCAGATTATCAACATCCTTCCCGAGGGCTCTGCAGTTCTCAATCCCGAGCAGAAGCCATACTGCATTGCCCCCAAGTCCAAGACTGGCGTTGTGCTGCCCATTTATTTCAACTCTACAGTCCCAGCCGAAATCGAGCTCATTCGAATCGACCTCGACACAAACAAGGAAGAGACAATCAAAGTTTCCAGCCGCGATGTGAGCAAAGTGGCCAAGCAAATCCGAGAGCAAAGCGCCGACCCCAACACGGCGGGCTTTCAATGGGATTACAACGTTAGGCGGCCTGGTGTGTATAGGCTGGGCAAAGTGTTGGACGAGTACAAGCTCGAGATTCAGCGCGGCGTCAAAGATACCTATGTCGTGCCCTGTCCGCAGGCGAAAATCATGACTGCCGATTCTTCCCAGCGCTGCATTCGTGACCTGTCCGACCTGTCTCTCGAAGTTGTCGGCACGCCTCCTCTGAAGATTGTCTACAGCCGAACAATCAATGGCAAGAATCATGGGTTTCATTTCCAGAGTCTGCAGCCAGATGGCTTCAGCTCGCCACTTCTGGGCTCCGCTACCGATGTTCATCCCGACGGCGGAGAAGACATCTCGTGGGTCCGTCCTGCTCGTGTCACTGTCAGTTTGAACGAGTCTATGGCCACCTCCGGCGAATGGGAATACTCTGTTGACGAAGTCCACGATGCCTTTGGCAACACTGTCAAGTACGCTGAAAGTGTTGATGACCTCGATCATTCCGGTACTCGTGGCCTTGTCCAGAGGTTTGCTGTCAAAGAACGACCCAAGGTGAAGATGCAAGGATGTGATCTTCGAAATGCTTTGAAAATCGCCAAAGGTAGCCCAGCCAACCTACCAATCTCGTTTAAAGTAACTGGGGGTGCTCCAGATACGGCCTACAAAGTGCATTGGAAATTTTCCCCCATTGACACTCTGACCAACAACGGTGACCATGGCGACAAGGTCACCCTAGGCAGTCATTCAGCTAAGAACTCAAGCGACAAGCCAAGCGTCTCTGCGTCAGGTCTGTACACGTTGACCTCTATTTCCAGTGGTTCATGCGAAGGCGAGGTTGACGAACCTTCCTCTTGTCTCCTTCTGAACCCGCTCGAGCCACACCTCTCTGTTCGTGCTGAAGAGATCCCTGACAAGTGCGCTGGAAACTCCATTGGGCTACGGGTCAACCTCGATCTCGTCGGCACACCACCGTTCATTGTTCGCTACGATATCATTGGTAGTGACCAGCATGTCGAAACCCGGGCACACAGAGTCGACGGCCTGCGCTCCCAGCTGGAGCTAATTCCCGAGGAGGCTAGTCGCCAGAAATACGTGTTCAAGTCGATCGACGATAGTGTATATCGCAACATCCCCCTGAGTGGCCAGGATAAAGTGCTTGAGCAGGAGGTCAAACCTGCTGCCAATGCTGTCATTGCGCACGCCTCCCGGAATTTCAACACTTGCCTCGATTCGAATGTTGAGCTTAACATTGTACTTGCTGGTGAACCGCCCTTTAACCTTGAATGGGAAGTTGTTCACGATGGCAAGCGCAAAACAGAGCGCGTCAATGACCTCAATTCTAAAACATATACAATCAAGACAGCTACCTTCACTAAGGGTGGAGAGTACATTCTTGCGCTGAGCAGCGTCAAAGATCAGCGAGGTTGCCGGACTTTCCTGCAAGACCAAGTCAAGATTGCTGTACGCCGCCAACGACCGCGCGGCGCGTTTGGCTTAATTGAGCAGAAGCAGAGCATTTTGGCTGTTGAGGATACACCTCTGCGTCTTCCTCTCCGACTACAGGGAGATGCCCCGTGGACTGTTTCCTACAAGAACCTTAATGATTCTGCTGGCACAATCACCAAGAAAATCGATAGCCCCAATGGATTCCTCATGGTGAAATCTCGAGGTGTGTACGAGCTTTTGGATATCCAGGATAGCCGATGTCCCGGTACTGTTGAGCCCGCTGGTTCGAACTTCCACGTCGACTGGTACCCACGACCCGAAATTTCCATGATTGAAACGGATAGCATCAGCACGATAGGCGGTGTATTTGTGAAGCCAGAGGTTTGCGAAGGAGACATAGATGGCTTCGAAGTTAATCTGCAAGGCTCACCACCATACCATGTCGAATATGAGGTTCACCAGCGGTCTCCCCAGGGATCCAAGGCGATTAGCCGAAGAGAATTTGACGCTGCCTTCTCCAAGGCGGCCATTTCCATGGACACCAGCAAGGCGGGCGAATATACCTACAAATTCCACGGCCTCGCTGACAACCTCTATGATGCTGATTTGAAGTCCAAGCTGCTCACCGTACAGCAGCGTGTCAACGCTAAACCGGCCGCTACGTTCGCCAAGCCCGGACAAAGCTTCAAGTTCTGTATGGAGGAGCAGGAGCACGAGGATACAATTCCGATCACACTCACTGGCGTGGCACCATTCTTTGTCGAAATGGAGATCAAGCACCAAACGGGCTCGCCCGCAGAGACGTACCACGTGCCATCCATCAATTCCAACTCGTACGCCATGCAGATTCCTAGAAAACATCTGCGTCTGGGATCGCAGCAGCTCCGCATCCGTCGCGTCCGCGATGCCCGCGGCTGCCAGCAGAAGTACGAGGTAGGCGGGCCCTCGATCCAGATTCAGCTCTACGACGCGCCGTCCATCTACCCGCTCGAGTCGCGCCAAGACTACTGCGTCGGCGAGCGCATCGCCTACACACTATCGGGTACGCCACCCTTTGACATTCACTACGAGTTCAACGGCAAGTGGAACGCCAAGTCGCATACGACGAGCTTCCGGCGCGTCGCGGAGAAGCCCGGCGACTTTACCATTACCAGCATCTCCGACAAGGCCAGCGAGTGCCGCGCGGCGGTGCACCTGCCCAAGACGATCCACCCGCTGCCGAGCGTGCAGATTAGTCGCGGCAAGCAGTCGCGGGTCGACATCCACGAGGGCGGCGAGGTGGACATTCTGTTTGAGTTTTGGGGCACCCCGCCGTTTGAGTTTACGTTTACGCGCAGCACAAACGCGAAAAAGGGCCAAAGGAGCGTCATCCTCGAGACGCGCCACGACATCTCGTACGAGCACTCCAAGGTTGTCAAAGCCTCGCAGGAGGGCACGTACGAGGTCGTCGCCATCAAGGACAAGTTTTGCTCGTACTCGACGCAGCAGACTGACAAGCGCGACAAGAAATAATATGGCCCTTGTTTCTTTTGCTTTTGGCTTATTCATGACGATGTTTCTTTATTCTTAGGGTGTCACTGTAATGGCCTCGTTTTTTTGTCTGTACGGGAAAAGAGGAAATTAGGAAGGACGGTTTGGGTTCTAGGCTCTTTTGATGTGTATATATGCATGCTTTTTATACCATGGCACGGCGTTGCTTCTCGCTTTTTTTGAATACAGCTCAAACGGAAAAAAAAATCAGGTTGGCTTTTTTTTTTTTTTAGATGGGTTGGTTGCGGTTGCTGTTTTCCTGTTCGAGTTGATGATGGATAGACTTTTGCGCATGCTAGATTGTAAAGGAGGAGGTAATGAAAATTCGTAGTCATTTTATTTGATACATACATGTGTTTCTCTTCCTCGTGTGGTGATAAAATCTTAAATCATTCGTATAAAATGTTCTATGTACCATGAAACTCGTGCTACTGTGTAAATGCGATTTTCGTCCTGTCTCTCTCTACATTACTCGTCGTCTTCGCCGACCACCTCAATCGTCTTGATCAGCGAGCCGCCGATGCGCGCAATCTCCAGTAACACCGCCTTTCGATTGACGTCGACGACGTCGTCCTCGTCGGCTACAGTGTGAAGGTTGTACGGCAGCCCCGCCCTAAACTTGGATGGCTGCAGGCGCGGGTTCCAGAGCGCCGCAATCGTCGCGTCGTCGGCAGCGCCACCGGCGAAGAAGACGAGCGTGTCCTCGTACACGCGCCGCAGCTCCTCGACGAGCACGTCGACGGGGCCGGCGCGCACAGGCAGGGGCGCCTTGCCCGCGGCGCCGTTGAGGTTGCGAAACTGCGAGGTGCGCGGCGCCGCGGCGTCGCTGCCCGTCTCGCGCGCCACGGCCCGCAGCGCTTTGGCAGAGAGGTGGAGGAGCACGTCGTAGTCCTGCAGGGCGGGTGCAAAGAGCGGCGCAGCGTCGAGGTGCGCGCCCTGCTCGCGGACGAGCTTGCAGGCGGCCTTGGCGAGGCGCGTCATGCGCGCGGCAACGAGCTTGCCGGGGCCGTCCTGGGTGTACGAGAGGCCGGTCTGGTCATAAGAAGTGGCGACGACGAGCACGGCGTGGTTCATGCCGGGATCGCGCTTGCGCCAGCCCTCCAGCTCGCGCTGGATGGCCCCGCGCTCGTCCATGGTGAGCTCCTCAGCGGTGTCCAGGATGAGAGGCACCTCACGCCAGTCCCATTTTGACAGAAAGGCGAGCGTACGGAGGAATCCGGTGGTGGCAGACGAAGGAGTCTGCCAGGGGTAGGGCTGCATGAATGTGTGGAGGACAAAGAGCTCGATGAGCTCCTCGTTGATGTGGTCGGTGAGTTTGTGCGCCGCAAACCAGTGCTTGACGAGGCGGATAGTGGGTGACAGAGCTGGTAGACGGGTGCAGTATGTGGCAATGGTCTGGGTGTGGAGGGGGAGGATGTTGAACAGCCAGTTGAAACGCAAGCCGGCCTGCTCGGCTTCTTCGCGCACGTGGTGGTCTAAGGCCTTGTTCTTCATTTGACGCTCGAGAAGGGTCTCCTCGAGATCACAGTGGATGCGTAAACGGAATGCAGCACCGCTGTCATACAGTATATCCAAGTAGGCGAGGTTGGAGATGCCAATTTCTCTGTTTTCTCTGCCTAGATACGTCTTGATGTTGTCGTGTGCACTCGTGAGTCGACGGTCAATGTCCAAAAGAAACTCAATTTTGGCTTCTTGGATAGCAGTCAAGTTATCCGGCCACTTGCTAGACTGCTCAAAGTAGAGATTGACGTCAATGGGCTCAACGGTATCCTTGTGGTAGCCGACCAGAGGTGCCTCCACGGACGCGTAGCGAGCCAGGGCAGAGACTGGAGAAAGCTGACGTATTTGTAGAGGCAGATCATCCAAGCTTCGAACATCGTGCTCGAGTGTTTGAAAAGATCGTCGCGCCGCATCAAATGCGGATTTGTCAAGATTTGAAAAGTCAATGGCGGTGGCGAGACTGTCATCCACAATATGCACATCGTCCTGGCCGAGCTTTAGGTGGCGGTTGAGAGCATACTGGGCGATTTCCTGGCAAATGTCAAGTGGAAGCGTGTTGTTCCATTCAACACATTCTAGAATGCTACCATCTTTGAAGCGACGCAGCTCAGCCTTCTCACCCCAGAACTGACGGAACCTGGCAGCATCCTTCTGCTCTTCAGCAGGAGGGCCGTGTTCCATTTGTCTGCTCATGTGCACCAGCTCAAAGATTACACCAACAGTAACAGTGGCCGGGGTAGAAGGGCAGACACCTGCGAGCTTCCACTGCTTTCTTGGCGGGAAATGAATGTGGACTAATTGCGCGCGGTTTCCAAATGCCTTGTGTAGGATTTTATGCGCATCGAGACCAAAGTCTACAATTTCGCTTCGACGATCAGCTGTGGCAGCATACTTGGCAAGTTGGGGGTTCTTGATTTCGAGAACAGCATCAAACACCTGTAGCGGCACATCGATTTTTGTGATGAATGTCGAGTCAAATTTCTCAGATGCCTCGTCGGCGAGGAGCTCTGTGGTCGACTTGGCGCACATCTGCAAGTAATTCGCAGACCCAGGCGTCATTTTGAAGAGAATATTGAGCTTCTGGGTAGGATCAAACATAACGGGGCCAGTCTCCTTGATCGTCTCGGCAACCGTCTTGGCCGAGTTGAAGGCGAACGGCTTTTTCGTAAAGTCTGTCGTAGACAGGAACTGAATGGCAGCCTTGAAGAGCTCGGTAGCGCTTAGCGACGAAGACAAGGCGGCCGCACCATTTCTTCCGCCCGTCTTCAGCAGGAGCGCAATCATGGCTGCCCATTCAAAGTGTCCGAAGCCGCCCCGAGAGATGGCGCTGCCAAACCCGCGCTGTTGAAGCCATATTCTACCGAGGATGCAAGCTTCTCCAAATGCGGCGCATTCACTCTTAGCATTTGTAATGACTCGGAGGTATTGGATAAAGGTCCTCTCGGCATTCAGGGTGGAGTTGTAGAATGGTGTGCCGGTCTGGCTCTTCTTGTTTGCGTCTGTCGTCTCTGTTCGGATATTGCTCGAAGTCGGTGTCAATTTTGACCAAGGGAATAAGTCGTCAGGAGCGCAAGGAATCAATCTGATGTGGATATCGTGCTTTGCGGATTTCTCGGAAGCCTTGCCGGCGTCCTGCTGGGGCAGGCGAAGGACGAGGATAGGAAGCAGAGGGTTCTCGTGAAGGAGCTCGTAATGGATATCGATCTCGTCGCCGAGGTCGGACTTAATTTTCGAAGCGATATATGCGATGTAGTATGCCCGTCGGTAAAAGTAGCGCATGTCAAGGTAGTCCTTGTTCTGAAAGAGGGCTTTGGGCATCTGGACAACCATGTCGATTCCTAGGCGCTCTTGAGATTTGGTCATGGTCTTGCTGACATAGCTTCCAACAACGTTGCATTGTGCTGGCGGTGAGAATGCTACTTTGTAGTTGGATTCTTTTGTAGGCTTCGGTTCTGGGTAGGGAATGGTTATGCGATGCTTCTTTTCGAACTTGGTAGAGGCGTCGTGAATCTGGCAGATGTTAGTGGGGGTTTTCTCCACAGGCTTTGATGGTTTTGACGAACAGGAATAGCATCATGGGGCTCTATCGAGTCAATGATGGCTTTGATCTTGTGCAATTGACTGTCGAGGCCCTTGAAAGCAGCGGCGGAATCGAGCTTGGTCTCTTTGAGCAGCTCGTCGGTTTTCAGCACAAATGTGCTTGCGGCAGACAGTCGAGTAGCGTCACGAGATTCAAAGTCAATCAAGCCCTTGTGACGGATACCCTGACCGCCATGGTCGAGCTTGCGGCGCTTGGATCCAAACTCCATGGTGTTGCGACAGGTTGCGGTGTTGAAGGCTGTCGTCGCCGCAACTTTTCCTGCTGCCCAGAATTTTTTTTGGCGGCTGGAGCAATGGTAGCGGGGCGATAAGCCGATAAGAGATGCGTAGCAGCGACACGGAGTGTGGTCCATAACTGCGTGGGATTAATAAGTGACTTTTATTGAATTGATATTCTAATGGTGAGAATAGATTTATTCGTGTTCGTCATGGCGACTTGACTTTCAATTGTGATTGTGCTCTCTGTGTTCTGCATAATGAATGGGCTGCACGGAGGGAGACGGGCAGCCAACTCAGGATGGTAGCGAACAAGACAGCGCTGTAGCAGGAGGCTTAAAACAGATGTGAGAGTTGAATAGAGACTTGCCTCTCTGATTTTGTGTTCTGACCTTATTTCTGTCTCTGTTATGGTTATTGTACCAAAAACCATGAACAATAGTCAACCCTTCTTGAAACCCCTTGTCTGGCTAGTAACCTGATACAAAGAATCAAGACAGAAGCAGAGGAATCTATCATTATTTGACTCAACTCTTGCTTGAAAGGCAAGAGAAGAAAACGCAGCTGGTTTGGAATAAGGCTATCCAGAGCCCAGAATAGGCTGGGTCAATGCTTATCCGCTTCTTACCCGATGCTCGGAGGTAACAGCTTATGAATTGCTGAGGTGTGGGAAGCTAACTACCAATACAATATTGCTAATGGATGACTGGGAACGGGCGACCAGGGCGCATATCCCGGTTGCTACACGGACTGCCGTTCCCTTATCCGAGATGATGGTCGGAATGTACCGTTTGCTATTGTATACGCAGAGTGATTGAGGGGCGGAAATACGCTAGAAGACTGGGTGGGAACGGAAAGCGTGTCGGGAGTTGCATCGGGACATGCGGCGAGGCCAGACGAAAACCGAGAAAAAAGCGCGAAGGGCAGGATTTACCGATTTCAGTCCAACATGAAACTATCTACACAATTAATTATCTTGTATCTGATACTTGAAAAGGGCTTCGCCTGGTGTATGTAGCCTTGGGCCGCAAACAGGTCCGAAGCGCAGGTACCCGCATTCCGCTGGACAGGACTTCTTCTACAACAGTTGCAGTTGTCGGCAGAGCAAGCGGAACAGTCCCGCCGAGCCAGTCGCCCGCTAAGATGGGGTGAACGGCCGCTGAAACTCGAGCCTCCCCACTGTACTTAGTCTGCCTGCAGCTTGTGCCCAGTCTAGCGCTGTGGTACCTTGTTAGGGACTGAATAGCGTTTCCCCAGCTTCTCCAGCTCCCCGGAAAGACGCCCTCGTTAAGTCGGCCAGCGACGGTTCAAAAGCACTCGGCTTTCCGTCACCCCGTCGTGCACTCTTCCTCCGCATGACTTCCGCACCTTGCATCCTCTGCCTCTCTCTTGCTTCCTCCCTAGTCATCTCTGGCCCGTGATTCTTGTTCTTGCGATTGAGGGGCAACGTCTTTCTGCACTTCAGATACAGCACGCCGACACTCCTATCACATCTGTCGGAATGCCTTCTACCATCATGCGCATGCGCACCTTGGGTGCCTTCGCCCGCCACGCGGGCAACGTAAGTCGCTTCACTTTATAGCTGTGATTGCAATTGACTCTAGCTCACTAAATCCCTGCTTCCATAGCCTACTGCCGTCTTTGCCAGAAACTTTTCCGCCACGGTCCACCGCGCCGAGATCAACAAGGTCCTCCCTTCCGCTGCCGAGGCCATCAAGGACATGAAGCCCAACAGCACCCTTCTTTGCGGTGGTTTCGGTCTCTGCGGTGTTCCCGATACCCTCATCGATGAGGTCCTCAATAAGCCCGATCTTGTTGGCCTGACTGCTGTCTCCAACAACGCCGGTACCGACAACTCTGGTCTCGGCAAGCTTCTCAAGACCAAGCAGGTCAAGAAGATGGTTGCCAGTTACATTGGCGAGAACAAGACCTTCGAGACCATGTACCTGACCGGCGAGGTCGAACTCGAGCTCACTCCCCAGGGTACCCTCGCCGAGAGATGCGCCGCCGGCGGCAAGGGCATCCCCGCCTTCTACACCCCCGCTGCCTTTGGCACTGTTGTCCAGACCGGAGAGCTGCCCCTCAAGAACAAGCCCGACGGGAGTCCTGACCAATACTCATACCCCAAGGATGTCAAGGTCTTCAATGGCAAGTCCTACCTCTTGGAGCACAGCATCGCTGGTGACTACGCCTTTGTCAAGGCCTACAAGGCCGATAAGCTGGGCAACTGCCAGTTCCGCCTTGCTGCCAACAACTTCAACGGTGCCATGGGTCGCAACGCCAAGATGACCATTGTTGAGGCTGAGCACATTGTCGAGCCTGGTGAGATTCCTCCCGAGGCCGTCCACCTACCCGGCATCTACGTCAAGCGCGTCATCCAGAGCACCACCGCCAAGAACATTGAAAAGTTCACCTTTAGCAAGGATGAGAATGATCCTGACGCCAAGGCTGCCCTCGGCACCGGCGAGACTGCTGCCAAGCGTGAGCGCATCGTTCGTCGTGCAGCCAAGGAGTTCAAGAATGGCATGTACGCCAACCTAGGTATCGGTATGCCCATGCTCGCCCCTGGCTTCGTCGGACCCGAGGTCGAGGTTCAGCTTCAGTCTGAGAACGGCATTCTCGGTCTTGGCCCCTACCCCAAGAAGGGATCTGAGGATGCTGATCTGATCAACGCTGGCAAAGAGACTGTCACGCTCAACCCTGGTGCCGCCGTGTTTGGCAGTGAAGAGAGTTTCGGCATGATTCGAAGTGGCCGGGTTGATCTCACGATTCTCGGTGCTATGCAGGTCAGCGCCAACGGCGACCTCGCCAACTGGATGCTCCCCGGAAAGGTCAAGGGCTTCGGCGGTGCCATGGACCTCGTCAGCAACCCGTCTGCCACCAAGGTCGTAGTCACCATGGAGCACACGGACAAGAAGGGCAACCCCAAGATCATGAAGCAGTGCGCATTCCCTCTGACTGGACGCGCTTGTGTTTCACGAATCATTACTGAACTCGTAAGCGAATTCAACCCTTTTGTACAACCCTTTTGTACCGGCGCATTTTACTAACGATTCACAGGGTGTCTTTGACGTCGACTTCGCCAAGGGCCTTACCCTCATTGAGATTGCCGACGGTGTTACCGTTGACGAAATTAAGAGCAAGACCGAGGCCCCCTTCAAGGTTGCCGACGACTTGAAGCCTATGCTGTAATTCTTTTGTTGAAAAGCATCAATGTGACGATCTATGCATGTTTTTTTATGTATTGTGGGATATTCCGCGTAGCTGTTTGGCTTGGTTGCAAGAGCAGTTGCCGCATTGTCGGGCGTTTTGATTCTTCGCCTGTCATTAGCATAGTTACAACAAAGCGATAAATTCAGTGAAATCCAGCTAAACTTTTTATTTAACGAGATTATGCCCCATAGATCCCGTCCATTTCTGCCATGTAATGTTGTCAATGAAGTTGACCAGTGACCGATCGCAGCTGACACAGCCTTCGCCGCTGACAAACATATTGTGGTTGCCACTAGCAGCCTGGGGGCCAAAATGCCAACCCAACACCATCTGTCGGCTATACGGTTTCTCACCTCTCAATCTGAATTGCGCCCCGTTAATATCTTTTTTATTTAGAGCGTCATACCATACTATGCTACCATGTATGATAGTCTGTCCGGTATGTCCATTCACGAATGGACCGTGCCAGTCCGTCTTCCGTCAAAGCCTGGTCGTCTCGACTGGTCACGCATCGCACCCTTGAAGTACCAGGAGCCTCCAGGGAAACAAGCGCGCCCGCTCGTAGACATGGCGATACGTGTGGTCGCGAAAAATATCGGCCTGGTATCAAAAGAACTTCTGATTGAATCCATACCAGCGAGTGTGCTTTGGCGCGTATGGAGTTTTCTAGAAGCAAGGTTCGTTGTCCAATCTCACCGCGAGCCCTGGCCAATTTGGGCCACTCTACGCATTCGACACCGTCAATTTCGTCACATTTCCATCTACTAACCGTGAGCTCCCAGAGGAGGCGCTTGCTTGCATGCATGGAGGATATTTTCAGAAATTCTGAGGAGCGATGACCAAGAAGACCAAGTGCTCGGCCTCTATCGTTTCCGACAGCACGTGTGCCGGCCGGAAGAGGAGCTAAAGATATATACACAGCCGCTGAACTCTGCGCCTGTTGATTTCATTACACACATTACCATCTCTGGTGACTGCAGCTTTACAGGTAATGAACTCTTGTCGCTGGCCGACATGAAAAATCTGGGCGTGCTGGAGCTCATCAAACCCACGGATAGCATCGCAGCCTCGTTTCCTCATGTGAGCGACCGCATAGTCCGAGGCTGGTCGGACGCAGCGGATCCTTTCCCGTTACTGAGAGTCTTGAGGATATGGGGCGATCAGTCAGTCACCGCAGTGTCTCTGCGGTGGGTTGCAAAGTTCCCATCGCTGGTGCTCTACGACGTTACGGCCGACAAGAATGATTGGACGTCCGCACACGAAGAAGCTAGGGCGACAGGCTGGACAATGTGTCAACAAGTCACTAGATCTCAGGATACGTCTATTTTTCAATATCTTATGCTCGTTGCCCCCGGCGAAGATATTCCTATGGACAGGTTCTCACATCTGTCCAGGAGCATTGACGTCGATCTTGTGAACTTGGTCAGCGACCCACGCTGCGTGCTGAAGCGAGTGCTACACAGCGAAGCACCGCCGCTTCTCGACTACCTCGTGGATCCAGCAAAGTTGTCTGTGGATCAGCCCAACTTCCTTCGTAAGCCAGTGCCGAAGGAGGACACATTTTGCCATGACACCGTCTTTGAGACCTGGGCATATTGGCTATATTCTCTCATTGGGCAGCTTTCCGACGACCGTGACCTCAAGGGCAGGGGCGTTGGACCGGAGCACCAGACAGTCGCCGGGCCGTTTGTGCTACCATCAAAGCCCATGGCTTGCCTGTTTCTCGGGCACAGTGGCCATGGCGGCATCTCCAGCAGGCCGTCATATATCAGCAGGGGATTATTTGCGACCAAGCATTTAACATTCACCAGACTCGAAATCTTAAACGGTGCTATCCCGCCAAACACTAGAGCCATGGAAAGACCTGTAGATCCGGCGCCTGCGCCAGAAAGACAACCGCCGTCCGTGAAGCACAAGAAGCGAAGGCGGATCGAGGATGTCTTGGGCTCCTTTTGCTGATCTGTCGCGTCGTGATGTAAGGAATCGTGAGTCAGCAGCGGGTATGAGATAGCAGATGAGAAATGTACTGTTGTGCAAGCAGAGCCTCGTGGTGAATCAGACACATAAGGCGGATATCCATGGTGGTCTGGTGTAAATTGAAATCTGCGAAGCGGCTGGCCATCTAGAATTTAAAGCATGTGGCATTGTGTACATTCAAACAGGGAGAGGCATACAAGAAAGCGTCTTCTTGATACAATTTACGTTACTTCGAGTCGTAGGGAGGGGGGCCTCTTCGTTGGTGCTGATAGCTTCAAGCTGATGGGCAACAAAGAAAAAGAAATGTACCGCTGGTAAAATTTATCTGCCCCAAGCGGAAGAACAGCAGGACAGAGGGTAAAACAGCGACAATTACTCTTTCCTCCAGTTTCCCCTCCAGTCTCATTCATGGAGAAATGAATGCCAGAGTGAATTTGAAGGATTAAATGTATTTTCTAGTAGGTTGAAGAAGAGAAGAAAAACAAGCAAAGGCTAGGCGGCTCCGCGCAGTTTTCTTCTCGCTGGCAGATTGGGCGCGGAAAAATGATCAGCCATTCCTCCGTAGGCGGTGGCTGCTGCTGTGGCACAGGCCCCGACAAGGTTCTCTCCCACCAGGCTTGCGACCACGCCAGCCACTAGTAAACCTTTCCATCGCCCTGGAAAAAGTAAAGAGTGGAGTGCTATTATTACGCTGGCAGGGGTCATTATCTAGGCTCTCAGTGGCTGGCCAGGCGCTGCCACCGGATGCTCCCGCTATTTTTTATCACTTGGACTGGGCACGTTTGTGCCAACTTGTTTGCTAGCGTTTCATTCAAAATTTGAGCGAGCAGTTGCACAATGAAAATGAAATGACTACCACCCTGATCTTTTCTTGGAGTGTCGATATTTTAACAAAGTCCGGCGCTCTGCCGCGTGATGTCGCGTGAGTATCGAGCCATCACCACCCGTCGTGATACAGCAGCCCCTCCATGGTTGAGTCACCCACAATCTCAATTTTGACTCACAGTCACGAACGTTTTCGTTGAAGGCTTGCTTTTTAGCTCAAAAGAATTCTTCAATAAGTCTTTAGTGGGGCTTTAAATCGTATATATACCCAACCCTATCGCCATTGCATGTTGTTTCTCGCCCAACACCTCCAAGCGCCACGTTTGCCCGAGTCACCTTTGTACCCCGCTACCCCGCCTCCATCACCAGCACATCAGGCTTGCAATCTCTGCCTCGAGTCTCTCTCTCTCTTTCTCCTCCAACACATCACATCTTCATACCCGCACACACCCCGTGCATTCTCAACCCTTTTCCAATATGCCTTCTTCAGCAGCACCAGCAGCGAACTCCCGCGGCCGCGGTGGCAAATTCAAGAAGTATACTCGTGGAGGTTTGTCTCCCAGGCAGCTCACATGCCCCTCCAATTTTTCTACTTCGGTTTCAGTGTTAACATTGCTGTCCCTCTAGGTGGCCGACACTTTTCTCGCGATCTCCAGCCCGCCGATGCCGAAGGTAACAAGGTCAGCATGTGGAGCGCCGACGCCCAGCACAGCGACGAAGACGACGACGAAGAGTCTTCGGAAGAGGAGTCCTCTGACGACGACAACGGCAAGACGGCGCCTGCTGCCGATGCCAGTCGTGAAGATCGCAAAGCACAGAAAAAGGCCAAGAAGCTAGCCGCGATAGCCAAGACCCAGGGCCGCTCCGTGGAGGTCGGCGATATGCCCTCGAGCGACGAAGAGAGCGAAGATGACGACATGCCCGCCAACCCCAACCACTCCAAGGCCGCTCGCAAGCAGACTGCTGCTAGCAATGGTGTCGAGGAGATCACCGAGGGTGTCTCCAAGATAAGCGCCCCCGGTAACCGAAAGGAGCGCGAGGCCCTGGAGGCTCAGGCCGCCAAGGAGCGCTACCTGAAGCTCCAGGCCGAGGGCAAGACTGACCAGGCCAAGGCTGACTTGGCCCGTCTCAAGCTCATTCGTGAGCAGCGTGCGGCCGAGTCTGAGCGCCGACAGGTAAGCATATGCTTATTCCATCGAGGTACATGATGCACGACAGAGTCAGCTAACCCACCCATTCGTAACTTCAGGCTGAGAAGGAGGAAAAGGATGCGCAAGACAAGGCTCGCAAGGCCGAGGTTGACGCACGAGAGAAGAAGCTGCGCGAAGCTGCTGCTGCCGCCCCTAAGAAGGGCAAGAAGAAATAAGCCAATCGCTTGCAAAAGTGGCCGTCATGCGGCCACCTGGGTACTCGCCCTGCACTCGTGTATTTATAAAGCCATGGATTCACGCAAACCGCATGCTTTGAGAAGTTGACTCGCTACGGGTCAATCTTTTTAGATTTCAATATTACCAAATACTGGGCAGGTGTATGCTTGCCTAGGCCATGTCTTCTGGTCAACGTAATTTGTGTTTTGTGCAAGGCGACTGGCTGTAGTACTCAGTTGCACAACACGGCAGACGGCGTGGCATGTCTACTCACATCCCACATTGTACAGCTACTCGTGGGCTCAATTTATTCATCCGACTGCCAAATAGTAAACATTGCCTTTTTTCGAAGTTCTTTTGTTTTACGGCTCGACAACATAGTTTTTGAATCCCGTTTAGTAGCCAGGCCTCCTTATCGATTACCCCCACACTTGGTGAGTGGCTCAGCCACTCAAGAGCCGCCGCCAGCAACTGTAGACGAAAAAATTCCCAGCCCGCTAAAAAATTCCGCCTCTACCTAGTCGCCGACCGCCTTCACCACCTCCACGGACTGCAGGGTGAATATCTTTTACAGCGTGCAATTCCCGGCGGTGCTATATACGACGAGCATATATTCAGAAGCACTTCAACTCTGCCGAAACCGCCAACATGACGGAAGCGTCGCTGCAGGTTCGTGGGAACGCTTCACCATGCGCTTGTGTGCCGCCAGCTCAGAAACTTTTTTTCCTGCTGCGTGAGCTGGGCAAGTAGCCGCATCGCAGACTGAAGACTAACAATTCAACTCCAGGATCGTTTGCGCGATCATGCAAAGGCTTTTAACGGCCTTTTGAGCCTTATCCCGGCTAAACAGTACTACGGAGAAGACACCAGTGTACGTTGTCCATCGCCTGAAAGGCTTGCACCACCTGGCTCGATATTGCCCCGTCGGACCACTGCAAGTGCTTGCCTGCCATCTCCTGCTGACATTCTCGGTGCCCAAGGACCAATGGAGGAAAAAGAAGCAAACGAAAAAAGAAGCCGCTGCCGCCCGCCGAGGAAAACTTGATCCCGACAGCGAACTGAACAAAAACGCAAAGGAAGTAATGGACGAACGTGCCCGAACCAAGCGCAAGCAGCGTCAAGAAGACGAAGAGGAGGAAGACGACGAGGCGCCAGAAGACGAGGAAGACGACTCACCCGCTGTCATGGAAGGTGTCGAGGCCGAACATCCTGGCCAGGGCCTGAGAAAGGCTACCGAGAAGCCCCGCAAGAAGCAAAAGGTTGAGCCCGAGCAGAACGATGATGAGTCTGGTGTCGAGGTTGATGACGATGGAGAGGAAGAGGGAGATAAAGTACCTGCGACTGAGGAGACAAAGTTGTCCAAGAAGGAACAAAAAAAGGCCGCCAAGCGCGAGCGCAAAGCCGAGAAGAACCCCACCAAAGCCCAAGAGGGTGCCGACGAACAATCTACAACCAACGCAAAGTCTTCCAAGGACCAAGAAGCCAGCGAGACTCCCAGCAACAAGAAGCAAAAGCCCAAGAAGGAATCCAAAGCCGCTGCTAAAGTCGATGTAGAGGAAGATGAGGTCACTCCCAACCCCGAAGAATCCTCTGGCTTTGCTGCACACCTCGATGTCGCTGGCCTCGACGGCAAGGACGACTCTGAGGCTGTCTCGGAACCTCAATCTCCCACGTTTGACGCCGCTGAGCCGGCCAGCACCACCACATCAGTCTCCTCCACCATCCCACCCTCCGAAAAGCCCAAGCACATTGTCATGCCCAAGGATACCTCGGCGCTCAAGGCCCGCCTAGCAGCCAAGATTGAAGCCCTGCGTGCCGCCAGAAAGGCCGACGGCCCGGACGGCAAGCCCATCCGCACGCGCCAAGAGCTCATCGAGGCGCGCCGCGAGAAGCAGGCCCAGCGCAAGGAGCATAAGAAGGAGCTGCGCCGACTCGCCAAAGTCGAGGAGGAGCGGAAACGCGAAGAGGCGCTCGCCACCAACTCGCCCGGTATCATGAGCCCTGCCGTGGAAGAGGGCAACTTCTCCTTTGGCCGCGTCGCCTTTGCCGACGGCTCGCAAATGTCGCACGACCTCAGCTACGTGCTAAACCAGGGCAAGCGCAAGGGCCCTTCGGATGCCAAGACGGCGCTCCTCAGGGTGCAGAACCAGAAGAAGCGCCTCGGGGACATGGACGCCGAGGCGCGCGCCGACATTGCCGAAAAGGACTCGTGGCTGACGGCCCGTCGCCGCGTCGAGGGCGAAAAGATTCGCGACGACGAGGCCACTCTGAAGAAGACGATCAAGCGCAAGGAGACGGGCAAGAAGAAGAGCGAAAAGGCGTGGAGCGACCGCCTCCAGGGCGTCTCGCTCGCGCAAAAGGAGCGCGTCAAGAAGCGCGAGGACAATCTCCGCAAGCGCCGTGACGATAAGCTCACGGGCAAGGCTGGCAAGAAGAAGAAGGGCGCCGCGGCCGGCGGTGGTAGCAAGAAGAAGGGTGGTCGACCCGGCTTCGAGGGCAGCTTTGGTATGGGCGGACGCAAGAAGTAAAGCAGTCCTTGCTCTGTCTATTTTTCTTTTCATAACCATTGTTTATTACAACGAGAAAGAGCGGAGGCGCTGTATCATGCCAGTGCGAAGAGGGAAGAACAGGGAAAAAAAGGCATTTGTCGTTGGCCATGTTCAAAAATTTGCCTGGCGTTTTGGGGGTTTTGTCATTATCTTACTGTTGCATCTTTGGGTTCTTGCATAGGTCTCTGTTTATTTTTATGTTTATTTTTTTGTTTTCTCACCACCGGCTCTTCCATCTTCTCCCGACGATGGCATAACGTTGTTTCTTCCTGTCTTGTTGTGTTTTATAGCTCTTGATGTGACCAAGGATCGAACATTCCGAAGCGAAACAACAACACCATCTGTTTTCTACACAGAAATCTAAATAGCTACAGTTTTTAGAGAAGAACAAGAAAATCAACATCAAAAGTAAATCTCACGCATAATCCCTTATTTAAAAAAAAATGCTGCCTTTGTGATAGGAATGGTTGAAAGTATTATGCCTTGACATGTATATAAGCACAGATTCGGCACGCCTTCACATGGATCATCATTCAAACGCCAGTCAATCAAATATTGAACAAGAAAAGAAACATGTAGATAATAATCAGAAGAGAAAAAAGGAACAAAAAGTGATAAATGCTAACTATGCCTCGTAACTGGTAAAGTCTTTTGTCGCCAAAAAGAAATCTCCCTTTTTCCTATCCCTTGAACACAACCAGAAGAACACAACACGCGTTGTGGTTGTTTCCGCCACAAAATATCTAAAGACAAACGACGCAAGAGAAGACAACAACGGAAAAGGGCAAAGAAAGGGCAGGAAACATGAAACGTCCAAAAACTAGCCAGAAGGTGGTCTGCTTAGACGGCGGGGGGAAGATGCAGGTTTGGGAGGTGGTGAGAATTAAGATGATATATAGATAGAGCCAAGTTCCATTTGTTTTCCTCTTCTCCGCGTCGTCCTGCTTCTCTCGAGAGCAATCATTCTCCTCTTGAAAAAGAAATGAGGAGCTTTAGATTGATTGTCGAGTTTTGTGTTTTTTTATATATGTGGCAGAAGCTGGTTTCATGTTCTTGTCCGCCGAGATATCATTTTCGAATAGGTAGTGGTAGGAGCGATCGGTTTTTGGTTTTGTCGTCGTTCGGGGCATGAAGGGTCTAGAGCAGGGAGTCGAGGCGCGTGAATACGCTCAAGCACGCGGCCACAACTTCCAATTGCAACTCCTTGTCCTTGGCCTTGCCAATCTCCTGTTGAACTGTTAGCTTCGCCGCCTCATTGCCTCCTCTCTCCTCGAAGGGTAGCATCTCGATCATACCTCGCTAATGACTTGGGGCAGGTTGGCACCAATGCCGTTGGTCGTCGCCTTCTTGCCAAAGGGCCATTGGCTGTAGTCGGCCAGGAGCTCGTCGGTCTGGGCAAAGGCGCGCTCCCTGGCCTCATGGCCGAGCGTCGACAGCGCATTCTCGAGGACGTTGGCGGCGTAGGCGGCGCACACCATGCAGACGGTGCGCAGGTAGCGGAACTCGAGTGTGTCCGGCAGGAACTGGCTGTCGTTAAGCACCACAGTGCGCTGGGTCAGGACGTTGCGGACGCGGCGGCGCAGCTCCTCCTTGGCGCCGCCGTCGGCGACGGGGTGGGTGGCCATGTCAAAGAGCAAAAAGTTGCGCTTTTCCGTGCGCAGAATGCCCTTGTCCACGAGACCCTTGGCCAGACGTTCGCGGACCTGCTTGAGCTGGTATCCAATCTTCATCAAGTTCCATGTTTCGCCTACGGCCATGCCAAAAAAGTTAGCCTACCGAGGTTGGGCCAGAAAAAACAAAACCCCTCGAGTGCCAACAAGCAGTCTTACCGCTCATCAGGTCGATCCACGAGCTGACGCTCATCTTTTCGCTCTGCTTCATCATCTTGAGGGCCTCGTCGAGGAGAACCTCGCCCGTTAGAGTATCATCTATAACTTCGATGTTGCGATCGGCAGGGGGGAACCGTCTTCGCGAGGGGTCCTTTTCCATGCTGATGCGCCCGCGGAAGGCAAGCTCCAGGACAATGCATCCTCGAAGCGCATAGGAAATGTTGTCGTTCCAGAAGGAGAGATAGCCCTAGAGTTGGAGGGATTAGAGTCAAGTCCGATTGGCGCCGAGGAGGCAGCGGATTCCCGCAGCTGCGCCGGCGAGTCTGCCGTCTTACCTGCTTGTCCTTGAGTCCGAGGAGGAGAATCTCCTCCATCATTGTCAGCTTGGGCTGCTTGCTGCGCTCGGCGCTCTCGCTCATATCTCGTGGATCAAAGGCGATCTTGTGGCCGTTCTCGCCACTCTCGTAGCTCGTCTCGGGGCCATTGTCTTTGACGTTGTAGGACGAGTTGGTCCTGGAGGCGGCATTGCTGCCTTCGCCGTCGTTGGCCACCGGGGTGCCAGCACCGCCAGCGCCACGGCGTCTAGTGAGGCCTGAGCTGGACATTTCGCGGTCCGGGAAAGCAATGTCGTTGATGAGGGCCGAATGGATGTTGCGGTGTCGGGGGGTCGGTGGGTTTAGGTCGGGCGTCGGCCGGTTTTTTTTTGGTTCAAGGGGAAGCGGGACGGGTCGCCAGGGCGCTCTGCCGTTGAAGATGGTTCACACGAAAGGGGACTGGCTGCTGCAAGGGAGATGGCAGTGGGCTATCGTGGTGCAGCGCCGGGAGGGATGACCGAGACGGAACTCGAGGATGGTCCACGGCGCACGGGTTGCTGGCGATGTTTTGGGCGAGCAGGTATGGTCAGAGGTTCCACCGAGAGCCCTGGGCGGAACAATGAGGCTGATGGGTGGCTGCCAGCAATAAGGGTTGGTTGGCTGGCACTTGGCGCGTGTCGTGGCCCAGTGCCAGCGCGGTCCCGGATGGAGGGGCCACCCAGGGGCTTTCACACCAAACGGGCCTGTGGTGGGTTCTGTGCCTGCAAAGAAGACGGCTGTATCCCTCAACAGCGGAGCGTCGCACAGGTGTGTGCGCGTTTGGACGAACCAAAGATATTTGTTCAATGTTGGTACTTTGTCCATAATCTAGGCGGATTGACCGTTCTCATCTACTCGCAATAGAACCCCAGCTTGTCGAAGTCTGTCAGCTGTCGCGTGGCCGTTTTTTTTTTAACTACCTAAGGTAGGTAGCCCCTGTCGGCTGCTGTCTACCTTATCTTACTGTAGCACCCGTAGGCTGTTACCACTGTAAGGCGTCAGCTGCCCCCGAGGCTACTACACGCTTTGTCAAATAAATAAACGTTTCCTGTTTTTGTATCGCTACATCATACCGACTCGCAGCCCGCAGCCAGATCTCTCCTAAATTTGCACTTATTCCCGCAAATACAAATTGGTGACGCGTCACGTCATAGATTGGCCACAACAATACCCGGCGATCAGCGTGCTCTGCGCTGCCCGCTGTGGTGCTTGCCACTCCCGATCCTCTTCTAGTCCAGCTTGTCGCCGTCTTCGCCGATTGTATCCTTCCATAGCTTATCAAAGTCGACGCCTTGTCCCTCAAATAGCTCTCGGATCTTCTTTGCAGCCGCCTCCTGCTTCTCAGGTCCAAAGCCGCCAGGCTGCGTTGCCTCAAATTGAACAATCTCGACCCAGCGGTAGAATAGGTCCTCTTTACCCATGGACGATAAGGCGTCGCGGAACGCAAACACCTGTCGTCGCTTCTTCTCCTCCTCGGTCGATACGCCCAGGTTCAAATCGTAGCTCAGCCAGCCGTAATCTTGATGGTACACCAGGACGGCGTTTCTGAACACGTCTAGCGCTGCCTCCTTCTTGTCCACCATCTTGTGCGCCTTCACCATGAGCTGCCAGTCCAGGTCCCAGTTGTTGTTCATCAGCAGATAGCCCGTCTTTTGCTCCTGCAGCATCGGTGCCGTGGCCTGCGTCACGTAGCCCGTAAAGATCTTGTTCGAGTCTCGCTCCTCAACCACGTCGCCCAGCACCGCGTGCCAGTCTCGGCTGCGGCGCACGTAAATCTCCTTCTCGCGAAATCCGACTGCCCATCGCCACCTGGCCGGGCTGCCGTGTGTCTGCCCGGCGACGAATTCCACAGGCCACGGCCAGACAAAGATGAAGAGCATCAGATCAAGAAACATGCTGAGCCCGCGCTTGGAAATCTCCCAGCCTAGCTCCGACCAGGTTGTTGTCGTCTCCCCTGGGAAGGTGGATGCTTGCTGAGCCATTGCCTTGACCAGAATGGTAAAGTAGTACGGCAAGATGTAGTACATGCGGAATACAAAGGCAGCCGCGACAGCAAGATTCATCAGGACCGGGACCAGAAAGATTTTGCGCTTAAAGTCGACTGGCTTTCCGTCAATATGCGCAACGTACACGTGTTTCTTCGACAACCCTTTTGTGAATGGCTCCAGCACCGCCGGCGCGCGTTTGAACGGAGCTGGAGGTTCTCCATCCTTCCGCGCGCTCGAAGCAGCTGATGACTTTGTTGTACGCTTTTTGGGAGGCATGATGAGCGAGCAATTGCGGTTTGTGGTGAGATGTAGTGGCAAAGTTGGTTGTCGTGAAACGGGGGCAGGTATAAGGAGGCCAGCCCACCCGGGAAGGATTGAGTTGACAGCAAAGATGCGAATAGAAGAACCAGAATCAAAGGTCGGCTCAGAAATGCGATTTAGCCAATGTCCTTTACTTAAAGTCAAAAGTATGTTTCCGCTCACAAACTCCCAGCATGTGTTGATCACTTTCACCGGACCCTTTCCGGACTATCCCTGCTGCCGAGCTACAACTCCACAGACATTTTAGCTGCCATGGCGAAGCTACTGGTACACCCTCGCATTTAGCTCCGCGCATCTACCAGGACCTACTACGCCGCCAATTTGCGTCATTTGCGATATGCTGAGAACACATGCGTGGCAGGTAAGTAGAATAACGTCATTGGTACTGCTGAAGCTAACAATATAGCAGCGAAATCCGTTTGTGTGCACAGCATGCCGACACGGCCGCTCTGTCGCCGAAACGCCACGAAGAATACCCACGAGCACCAGGCCCCTCAAGGGTGTCGCATCGCCATGCACTACAGAATTGGGGAGTCATAGACTCTTCTCGACTTCAAACAGCCGCAACGATGACTCCAAGCCACCCTTCGCCGGCGGCTTTACCGGTGGTGCTGCGAAGTTTGGTGCGTTCGGCGCTTTCGCATCGAAAGCGAAGCCGGCCACACCGTCAGGGCTGCTCCCGCACGAGCTGGCAGCGCGCAAGACAGCTGCAGTAGAGACGCCAAAGCATGCGACACCAAGAAGCTCAGAAGAAACAGCAAGGCCTTGGCAACCCAGGCAACCCCGAAACCACCGGCCGGCAGACCCTGCGAGAGACGCAAAAACTTGGAAATCCAAGTCTGTCTTGGCCGACATATTTCGATCCGATCGCCAGCCGCAAGATCCAGCCACTCCGACCTCTTGGTCCTCCGGTGACCGAAAAGCGCACGGAAACGACGCAGGCAAAAAAACGAGCGACTCCAATATTTGGGAAGAGCTTACGAAAAAAAAGAGAGACCCTGTTCCACATGGCAAAGGAGCTCAAAGGACTAGGATACCCAATAAATCTTCAAAACAGGGGCCTGACGCTCCCTGGGGTGAAGTGGAAGCGGAAGACCAAGCAGGCGCGTCAGAAGCACAGAGAAGTCGGTATGCGCATGAACGACCAGTGCCCAAGAAGATGCAGGGCAAATATGCTGGCGTGCACAGTCACCCATCGCATGTTGGGGACGATCTGGTCCCAAGTGAAATTCCGACGGATTCATCTTCTACGAAACAAAAGAAGTCTAGATTCGACGAGCCCCTCCCACCTCGAGACGGTAAAAAGTCGAAAAAGGCGAAGCGCCAGGGAAGCAGCCGCATAAACGCCGATGAGGACTTGGAAGACGACGCCGGTCGCTGGGAGGCCATTCAGGAACGCAAAAGGGCCAAAGAAGCACGCAAGGCAGCCAAAGTTGAGAAACCAAAGGTGCAGCCCATTTTTGTTCCGGAATACATCAGCGCCACCGACTTGGCCCATGCCCTCAAACAGCCCGTAGATTCGTTCATGTCCGATATGGAGGAGATGGGCTTTGAGAATATTACAGGCGACACTGTCATGACCGGTGAAACGGCCGCTCTTGTTGCCATGGAATATGGCTTCGAACCCACAGTTGACGACGGCTCTAAACGAGACTTGCAGCCGGCACCAATTCCTGAAGATGTGTCGGCTCTGCCTTCGCGGCCGCCTGTTGTGACCATTATGGGGCATGTCGATCACGGCAAAACGACTCTGCTCGACTATCTGCGCAAGTCTTCTGTGGCAGCGCAGGAGCACGGCGGTATTACTCAACACATTGGTGCTTTCGTCGTCAGCATGTCTACTGGCAAGCAAATCACATTCCTTGACACACCGGGCCACGCTGCATTCTTGTCCATGCGCCAGCGCGGTGCCAATGTCACCGACATTATTGTTCTCGTGGTGGCGGCTGATGACAGTGTCAAGCCCCAAACTCTTGAGGCCCTGAAGCACGCTAGAGCGGCCAAAGTGCCCATTATTGTGGCTATTAACAAGATTGACAAGGAAGATGCTCGCATCGATCAAGTCAAGGCCGACTTGTCGCGCCACGGTGTCGAAATTGAGGACTATGGTGGCGATGTACAGGTTGTCTGCGTCAGCGGCAAGACTGGCCAAGGCATGGACGAACTCGAGGAAAATATTATTACACTATCAGAGATTCTTGACGTTCGCGCCGCACCTGATGGCATGGCGGATGGCTGGCTTCTAGAGTCCAGCGTGAAACAAAACGGCAAAGCCGCTACGGTACTTGTCAAGCGAGGTACCCTGAGACCCGGTGATCACATTGTCGCGGGCAAGACTTGGGCGCGCATCCGTCTCCTACGCAACGAAGCCGGTGTGGAGATCAAAGAGGCTCCTCCTGGAACTCCAGTCGAGATTCTCGGTTGGCGAGAGCTGCCCGCAGCCGGCGAAATGGTCCTACAAGCACCCGACGAGGCCAAGGCCAAGACGGCCGTGGAATATCGCTTGGAGATGGCGAACCGCGAGGCAAACTCTGCCAACATCGCGGAGCAAGAGCAGCGCCAACGCGAGAAGGCGGCGGCCGACACCCTGGCCGTCGAGAGGGCCGAGCTAGGCGAAGATGCCGAAGACGACACCGCCGCCGCCGCCGCCGGACCCAGCATGCTGACCCAGAGCTTCATTGTCAAGGCCGACGTGGCGGGCTCCGTCGAGGCCGTAGCCGGTAGCATCCTAGAGCAAGGCAACCACGAGGTACGATCCAAAGTACTACGATCTTCGGCAGGCCAGGTGACCGAGTACGACGTCGACCTGGCTGCCGCGTCGGGCAGCATCATTGTCAATTTCAACACGGCCGTTCCGCCGCACATCAAGCAGCGCGCCGACGACGCCAAGGTCCGCATCCTGGACCACGCCGTTATCTACCACGTTATCGACGACGTGCGCGCCGCGCTTGGCGAGTTGCTGCCGCCCCTCATCACGCAGCGCGTGCAGGGCGAGGCGGACATTCTGCAAGTGTTCTCCATCAACATCACCCGGCGCGTGGTCCGCAACATTGCTGGATGCAGAGTGCGCAATGGCTCGCTCAAGAAGGGCACCAAGGCAAAGGTCATGCGCAAGGGCCAGGTAATATACGACGGTACGTTTCAAAATCCACTTTCTCTTTTCAACCAGTGACTAATTTCTTTAGGTGTCATTGACACAATTAAGCACGGCAAAAAGGATGTGCAGGAGATGGGCAAGGGCACAGAGTGCGGCATCGGTCTGGAAGACTTTGAAGAGTTCCAAGAAGACGACCAGCTGCAGACATACGAAGTCATCTCAGAGAAACGCAGCCTATAGATGGCAAACATGTACAATATTGTAAACAAATGTAAAAGCGAAGGTGGAAACCAGACTCTTGGCCTGATATCATAGATGTATTATAGATTTCTTTCATTTGCCAAATACTATATCCCAATTACCACCGACTCGGTGCGGACACTGTATTCGATGAAAACGTCTTGGTCGTAATGGCCGCCTGTGCGCGCTCCTTTTCCAGCTTGGACAAGCCGATCCGGTCGGTCACGGGCGTCGCGTCAATGATGTTGTCAAACTCATCGTCGCTGGCCCCGTCGCCGTCGCCATTGTCCGAGTCGGGCTCGACGTCGTGCTCCGCGAGCTGCGGCGGGCGGGCAATCGTCGCCGGCTTGGCCTTGCGGTCCTCCTCGTCCTTGGGGTTGGCAAATGTCTTGGACGCCAGCACCTTGCGGCGAATCTCCTCCATGGCCAGGTCGTCGTCGCTGTCGTCGGAAATGGCAAAGGGATCCTTGTCCTCTTCCTCGTCGTGCTCGTCCTGCGGACGCTTGCCGAGATATATTCCGTCTACGCTTCGCTTCTCTGCATCCTCCTCGTCATCGCTATCATCATCGTCGTCGTCTGATAAATCTAGCGGTCGATGGTTTGTATTGCCGCTCGTCCACATGTCGTCGTTTCCCTCTCTGCTTTCGGTGTACTCTCGCTCCAGCTGCGCCATCCAATCCTCTTCTGCCTTTTTGACACTCGCCGCGTCCGTACACGCCGCATACTTTTTCAGCAGTGACTGGTTAATCTCCAAGAAAGAGGGGCCGTACGAAAAGGGCTCAAGAATCTGTTCCGCCCAGTCCGCATGGCCGCAAATGTAAAACGCCGCCGCCAGCGCCTCGACGCAGTTGAGCCGCCAGGGCTTGCCGTAGTTGACCGTGTTGGCTGCGACGAGGTACGGAAGCAGCCGCTCGCATTTGCCGCCAACCTTGTTCCATTGAACCTCTTGTGTGCGCGCCCACGAGCACTCGACGACGGCGGCGCCGTACTGGTCCATGAGCTCGCGGTCGTCAGGCGCAACGACCTGCTTGCCGTTGGGCGTGATGATGACGCCGTTGTGCCGCTGGCCCATGTGCAGATCCCGCATCATTCCCAGCCTCATCAACTTCTTACCCGAGCACCGCTTCGGGTCACAGTGGCCCAGGTCCCAGCAGGCTGCTTTGAATTGGGGTTTTGGGCGGCCGCCCTCGTCGTCCGGTCCGTCACCGCGGGGTCGTGACGAGCCACCGCCGCGACCGCCGCCGAATTTCTTGCCGCGGCCGGCAAAGTCTTTTTTGTGTCGTACCATGTCTATTGTCGGCCCCCGAAAGAGACTTTGCTGTATTTTTTAAATACTTTAGCGGTTGAGGTGAAAGGTGAAGTCTTAGACAACTTTTTTAGGTAGTTGCGACGAAAATCGTCTAGCCCCGCCGTTCACCCCCACCTTGACAGAGAGGTAGCCTCCCGTTGATGTTGCTGGCGAAGCGCAGCGAGATGTAGCTGATGTTGAGGTGGGAGAGAAATTTAGATATTGAAAATGCATATAATACGGATAGCATATTGACTATAAGCCGACTTCCGCATTTTGGAAATGTTGGCTCGCAAATGTACCTGGGGGCCTGACAGCTCCGCGCCACCGCCCCCCCAGCCTGCGTGTCCACAGGGAGGGGAGCGGCAGGAAAGCTAGAATCTCGGTTCGTCATCATCACCGACCGCGAAGGGGGATTGGGGACTCTTACGGCCGCTTCTCTGCATTGCCGCCCATCGAGACTCTGTACATTTTACGCTTCTCTGCTTAGAGCCCCGCTCTCTACCTTTTCCGATCGACGCCGAGCGCTAGGCCAACCCGACTCTTCCGTCCACGACCCCATCAGCTCACCTTGACCTCGATTCCAACATCATCACCAACCGCCAGCCATGGAGGCAGCCTCTGCGCGTGCGGCTGCCCGCGACCGCTGGGGCGAGTACGGCGGCCGGACACCGTCGCATCTGGAGCGCTATATTCACTCAGCGTGCAGTCCAGACAACTACGAGCCCAATTTAGCCCTCAACCTCGAGATCTCAGACCTAGTCAACCAGAAGAAGGGCTCGGCGCCGCGCGAGGCCGCTACGGCGATTGTCAACTACATCAACCACCGCAACCCCAACGTCGCCCTGCTCGCTCTCAGCCTGCTTGACATTTGCGTCAAGAACTGCGGCTATCCCTTTCACTTACAGATCAGCACGAAGGAGTTTCTCAATGAGCTCGTCCGTCGCTTCCCCGAGCGCCCTCCCATCCGCGCCACGCGCGTGCAGGGCAAGATTCTCGAGGCGATTGAAGAGTGGCGCATGACCATTTGCGAGACGAGCCGCTACAAGGACGACCTGGGCTTCATCCGGGACATGCACCGACTGCTAAGCTACAAGGGTTACATGTTTCCCGAGATTCGGCGCGAGGATGCGGCTGTGCTGAATCCAAGTGATGTATGTTGCAGCGTTTCTGCTGTTTTTATGCTCTTGTCCCATGCCTAATATTCAATGCAGAACCTTAAATCCGCCGAAGAAATGGAAGAAGAAGAGCGCGAGGCCCAGTCTGCCAAGCTCCAGGAGCTCATTCGACGCGGCACGCCCACCGACCTGCAAGAAGCCAACCGCCTTATGAAGGTCATGGCCGGTTTCGACACGCGATCCAAGACCGACTACCGAGCCAAGGCGGCCGAGGAGGTGAGCAAGATCCAGGCCAAAGCGCGCTTACTCGAGGAGCGCCTTGAGGCGTTCCGCGCAGGCGACAAGATGACGGACGGCGATGTCTTCAGCGAGCTGGCGTCGTCGCTGCAGAGCGCGCAGCCCAAGATCCAAAAGATGTGCGAGGAGGAGTCAGACGACCACGAGGCCGTTGCCAAGCTCTTCGACATCAACGACAGCATACACCGCACCGTTGAGCGCTACAAGCTCATGAAGAAGGGCGACTTGGAAGGCGCCGCCAAGGTGGCCGCCGGCGGTCCGACGCCCTCGCAGACGGCGACGGTGGGTGCTTCGTCGGGCGGTGGTGCTGCGGGTGAATTGTCCCTGATCGACTTTGACGCCGATGCGGCCGCGGCCAACGGTAGCTCGTCGCAGGCTAGCGGCACGCAAGGCATTGAGAATGACCTACTCGGCCTAGACATTGGTGGCGGTTCGGGCAACTTTGGACAGGGCGGCAGCATTGCGCTTGGATTTGGCGCCAACCAAAGTACGTACCTCAGCGTGAGGCGAATTGAAGCTGGAGACTAACAAGAGACAGATATCCCTGGCCCTGCGCTACTGTCCTCATTAACGGACAACAGCACTGCCAGTCACAACAATAGCAGTAGTATCTCCGCCTCGGGCAGCAGCAGCAACCTCAGCAACCAATTCATGTCGTTTGCCTCGCCATCCGCATCGCAGTCGACGACCCCAAAGCCTGACGCGGCCGCCGTCGCAGCTCCTCCACCCCCTCCAGCCTCTGATCCGTTTGCCGCTTTCATGTCGCAGTCGAAAAGCAACAGCACCGGCAAGCAACCCGCCGCCGCTGAAGACGACGAGTGGAATTTCTCCTCTGCTCTCCCTGAATCGTCAGCGCAGCAGCAGCAGCAACTCCCGCGAGAGCTACGGGGCACGATTACCGACGGCAGCATCCGCACCGAGTTCCTCGCCAACCGCGCCACGGCATCGTCGCCAGCCATTGACATGCTGTTTTCGTTTTCAAATAACACGGCACAGCCCATTTCTGAGCTCCATTTCCAGCTCGCGGTGACAAAGGTAAGAAGAAGAAAAAAAGGAAGAAAAAATTCATCCACCGTCTCTCCTTCCATCCACATCGTTTTTTTATCCCATTGAGGAGGGGGCAGCGCTAACGAGGAAAACAAAACAAAAAATAGGGCTACGAACTCAAACTCAAGCCCCAGACGGGCCGCGATCTCGCGCCCAAGCAGAGCAAGGGCGTCACGCAGCAAGTCGCCATCCACCACGCCCCGGGCGGCAACAGCAGCGCATCGCAAAAGGTGGCCTCGGCCAAGCTGCGCTGGCGCGCGGCGTACAAGGTGGGAGGAGAGCAAAAAGCGGAAACGGGCGAGATTGCCGAGTTTAGTATTGCCTAAGGAAGAGAGAGAGGCTACTGCTGTGACGACTTGGGGGGGTTTTTTTTTTGTTTAGATTTTTTTTTCTGTCATGTGTTCAAGATGAACAAGGAAAAAAGTGCTACAATTCTGTTTTGGTTTTCTTTCGTGCAAGCAAATTAAAACTCGAGAGCGACAAATCTCATTTCATCACATCTCACCTTCTCGCTCGCTGTTTTCCAATCCCCAGGCCAAGAGCAACAACACGTTAGAAATTAAGAGTGTATTATGGTAAAGTTTTACCGCGAGCGATATATCTAAAGCCACTCAGACGCGATGAGCCTTTGGGGTTTAGAAGAACCCCGTCAAAGCACCACACGCCTTTTCTCTCTCATTCATCTTGATCATCATGTCTGTTCTACATTCTCGCAGCAACAGGGAAAAAATCCCCCCAACTCCCCAACCACGGCCCACAAAGCAAGAAATAGTACACGGTACCAAGAAAACACGCAAGACAGGTAGCCGTAGCTGAACAAAAAAGAACAGTTCTTGAGCAAAAATAAAAAAATGAAACAGAACCGATGATAAGAACAGATAAAAACTCCTTGAGGCCGTAGAAACGGCAGTCGTCAGGTAGCAAAAAAAGACAAATTATCCACCCAAACGCCTCTCCTCTTCTCACAGGTTGAGTCTCTCACATCTTCGACAGAAGAAAGAACCCCTGCCTAACCCAAAAGCGATGATAAAATAAAGACGATAAAGATGCTGAATGACTCCTCGTGAATGCAGGAAATAGTTACACAGTAATTGATCCTTCAAAGAAGCCTGTTTCAAACGCCAAGCTGGATGGGTGCCGGGTTCGGCACGACGTAATTGCTCGTCGGCGTCTTGGGGATCTGGGTCATGGATTCGCGGTCCGCTTTCTCCTTTTCGCGCAGCAGTCGCTCGGCCTTAGTGATGCGCGGCTTGCGTACTATACCGCCGCGGGATCCAGGGCCGCCGCCGCGACCTGTGCCAGCGCCCCGCGTCGAGCCTCCGCGTCCGCCACGGCTGCCGCGACCACCGCGACCACGTCGAACAGAACCTTCAGCGCTGTGGAGAGAGTTAGCAGAGATTCGCACAAGACAATGAATAGTGGAGATACATACCCAGCTGGGGGCTTTTCAACCTCGGGAACCAGCGGCCCGGAGTAGACAAAGAAGCCGTCACGGCTGGCGGCGGCCTGCGCCTCCCAGAGCATCTCCGAATCGTCCACAAAGTCGTCCTCGACGTCATATTGGTCTTCCTTGAAATTGCGCTTCTTCTTGGTGGGCTTGGGCTGGTTGTCGGTGCCGCTGGCGCCAGCGACTTCGGGGTTGCTACCCTCGCCGTCAGACAGGTCCACGGACATTTCGTCACCAGATTCTCTTCCAGATTCAATCCTTTCGAGATTCGCCGCCGCTAGCGCAATACGCGCTTTACGGTCTCGGTTCGCTGCCAGACGCGGGTGTAGGGCATCCCAGCCGTAGCGGTCTTCTGCGAGTCGCGAAAAGTTTATGTATTTGTTCGTCTCGCCGCTGGAAATGGGGATGCTCAGAACAATCGTGGGAACGTCGGCCTCCTCGCCGGGTTTGGCCTTGCCAAAGTCGAGGATGGAGCGGCCGTCACCCTCGGTCCCAAAGTCGTCGAGATCGGTTCTTGGAGTCGATACGCCGGTGTGTTTGGGTGACACTTTTCTCACGGGACCGTTGGCAATGGTTGTGAAATTCGAAGGGTTGACAACGGGACGAGGCACGTCGAGCGCGTCTGACTTTTCAGGGGCTGGGCGAGCAGCAAACGGCCGAGGCGGTTGATGGGAGGGTGAAGCCGGTATGGGTCTCTCGTCTAGCAGACGGGACGCAGGGTAGCCATTATGCGAGTTGGACGGCGACATTTGGGGCGCGGCGGGCTCTAGCAGACTGGCGATGGAGGGAGATTTGTTGGCGTGGGCAGGCGCTCTGGGAGAGCCCGTGGCGGGCGAGTATAAATTGTGCGGGGGCGCATCACGCGCGGACCCCGAAATGCCCCGAATCGGGTCGTAGCTCTGGCCGCTCGTGCGGACAGGCATAGAGGCTGCCGGCGGGGGGTCGGCGTTGAGGATGTTCTGCATGGAGCTGGGATATGCATCGCGCTTGGGCATCTTGGGCGATGAACGAGCTTGCGTGGGAGATGTTTGCAAGAAGCTGTGGGAAGTGGAGTTTGGTGAAGCGCCTGCGTGACCGGGGGTTCGTGAGACGTCGGAGTCGTCCTGCTCCGTGTCGGTTAGGGCAACCTTGCGCTTGCGCTGAATGGGAGGCGCATCGGGGTCGCGAGGCTTCCTGGGCCGCCGCGTCTTGACCTCGGCATCCGTATTGGGCTTGACAATGGTGCCGGGCTTGCGACCGGGCTTCTTACGCGGCACACCAGCTGCCGTAAGCTGCACCCACTTGCCATCAATAAGTCCATACTTCTTCTCTTGGAGCTTGCCGCCGATCATGACAGAGGAAGGCGGTGGCGGAGGGGGCGGAGATTCATCCGCTGGTTTGGAGCCGGGTGGTTGGTATTGTTGAAATGTGGTTTGCTGGGTGCGACGCTGGTCGTTGCTAACGACTATTTCGTCCATGGTGTCGGCCGTTGTGTGTGTGCAAGAGTCGGCAGGGATAGATGGTGGCAAGCTGAGGTGTGGCGGTCGCACGAGGCAGTGCGACGATGGGAGCGGACAGCGAGAGAGGAAGAGATGAAGAATTAAGAGAGTGCCGTGGTCTGGATCAGTGACACATGAATGAGGTAAAAAATGCCCGACAAAAACGTATTGATTCCCTGAGCGGCAGCCAGCCGTCAGTTGCAGCTTAGGCGAACGAGTGGCCTGGATTGGCTGCAGCAGCAGGGTTGCGTTGCTGCGGGTGGGCGCGGCGCGGCGACTGGCGAGCCGTGATTGGTTCGAAAAAGAGGACGGCCGGAGAGAGTGGGGCTACCGCAACAGTCGTGCTTGGGAATAGCCTCACTTGACCACCAGCGGCAGGCGCCAACGCCAAACGGGCACCAAATAGACGACGCGAAAAGGGAGGCAAGACGCGGCCGTGGCGTTGATTTGAGGCGAGGAAAATACACAGCAGCCGTGAAAGTAGAAAAAAAATTGCTCTAAACGACGGAGGAGATGGGCGACGAATCGAAATAGATGAAAATCAAAATGACGATGGCGGCGATTTTGTGCTGATTTTTTGCTGTGATGTGGCCGATGTGTAGGAGTAGAGAAGTAAGAAAGGGGGCGGGAATGGCACCGAGGGGGGAAAGCGAGAAAGCGGACGGACGAGATGGGGCAGGTGGTTTTTTTTTTTTTACTGGGCTTTACGGGCTTGGGGATGGTTACAATTGCTGGCACCTTTGGCTGGTTAATTGCTAGTTGATAATAATATACGGGGGTGCCGTGGCGGCGGGCAAAGGAAAAAGGGCAGTAGCATAATAAGGAATCGTCGGGGTGGGATGGCATGGCGGAAAGGGAATGGGGGGGATGGGACGGGGAGGAACTGTTTAGACAGGAAAAGGAAATACAACAAAGATACAAACACCAAAGGAATAGACCCGCCAGAGGGAACGCGAGATATACACAGGCTGCAAGATGCAGCATCGGCAAATCACCAGCGCAGCCTCGGGACGAGCCAGGTACCAGCAGCAACGGAGCGGCCAATGTTTCGGGGGGCCAGCAAGTAGACGAAAGGTAGCTCGCTTGCCGTGGCTTATGGCCCAGGTGTCAGGGTGTGGGCTGGCCGGCCGGGCTGTATTCCAATTACGAAATGCGCCAGAGACAACTAGTCCTTTGCAGAGTCGGGGGAGAGAGCGAAAGCAAAAAAGCACGGGGACGCGCAAAGGACTTTGGGAGGTGGTCCAGCCAAGCCCGGCGCCGCAGCCCCAGGGAATAGCCTGGCGCTGGCAATCTGGCATTTGCTGTGGGTGTGGGTACATTCTTTTTTCCTTTTTTTTTGGGGGGATGGGCAGCAGCTGCTGGGCCTGGAGCTTGGGCAGGGCGGGGAAAGGCCAAAACGCAACCGATGACCGACATGGTGGGGGGGTATGGATGCATGGGGTGCCGCTAGTAGGAGCGACCATGTGTATGCACAACGGCCACAAACGCTGCACCCAAGCATCTGGATGACGAGATGAAAAACGAAGCGCAGGTGTACACTAGAATTTATAACTTGCCAGGTAGTTTCCGCCTTTTTTCCCAAGCGTAAAACTCTCCACGTCGACACCCCCCCAGATGCAGACCCTTTCCGCTCAGCCCGACGAACCCCTCCCCAGCCACCTCTGCACTGCAGACCCCTGGGGGGGGCCAGTTGCAGGTGGGACCCGTTATCCTACCAGATAAGCGCGTCCAGGCTCAATTCACCCAAGATGGGCCGGCTACCAGCAGCACTTCAACCGCATAAAGAAAAAATCGGTAAATACATCATTTCTCCAATCGTGAGAATGGAAAATGCATCGTATGAATCACCACCCGTCTTTTCCCTTCTAACCCCGTTTCTTGCTTCAAATGCCTCTGAGCATGACTCCCACGCAGGCACGGCTCTCACACTAGGCCCTAACAAGACATTTTTTCCGTGTCACAACAATTCATTATAGTCACATGCTACCCAACTCCTTTCAAATGACCAAAGGACGCCGTTGGTCATCCATTCCCCTGTGCTACTGCCCCGTTCCTGTGACTCTGTCATGTTTCCTATCGGTTTGTCCCTTTTGCCCTATCCAGTCTGTCCGTCACGAGATGGTAGTGACGCGCCCTACCTTGTCGCATGCATGTGAGTAAGGGAAACACAGCCTTTGTGGGTGCAAACAAAACGTGTAGAAGAAAAAAACTCACCTCTTCCCTCCCGTCCGTCATCAAACGTCACGTCGTCGCCGGTGAAACAAGCACCGGCCATCCGTCTCTCCTCCCTGTCCCTGTCCCACGCCGTCCCGAGGCCCCGTCCCGTGTGAAATCTCGCCTGAGAATGGATCGGCGCTAATGCAGGTGTGGCGGTGCACCCGCGTCTCAGGCTCAAAAAAAAGCTTAGGCCAACTCTTGGTTTGCGTCCCGGACCGCTTTGAGAGGCCGTTTGCAGGGCACCGGGATGCAAACTGAAAACTGCACTTCTTGAGTTCATTCTTGTATTCCTGGAGATGCGCTGCGCTTTTTTTTCGCCCAAAAACTCAATCTTGTGCCCTGCATGGACGGCTTCTTCTTGCCCACATGCTTTAGCTCTGGCTCCACGTCAGCATCTACATACCCTACAGCCGACGGACATTTTCGACTAGCTCTCTTCCTACGTGTTATGTTTGCATTTGCTTGGAGGTGTCTGTTGTTGTCTGCTTTCTTCTTTGCCTTTTCTATCCTTTGTATTTTCCAGCGAGGTAATCGGCTGTTATATCTCAGGTAGGCGTTGGGAGAAAGACTAACAAGCCGAGAGCGAGTTCGATACCACCTCCTCACCGAACCAGCCAGTCGCTTACTTCCGTAAATGCACTAAAGTTTTCAAATCCAAGTACATTGTGTGCACGCCAGTCTAATATCGCCTCTCGCCCAACAATCTTGACATTGCACGTTTCCTTTACTGGCCAGCGAAATGCGGTTGACAAAACCACGTGATAGTCACACTCTCCCTAGTACCCCCCACCCACATAAAAATAGACACAATTCAACGGCTGCAATTGGTCGCCCCTGGCCTGTGCGACCGTGGTGCTTGAACATACATATGTATCAATAAGCCGCACGCAACCTCACGCCGCCACCAGCGCATGCAGTAAGCCAAAAATAAAATGACGACACGTTTCGCCATAGTTCTAGCCCTTGCGACTCGTCACAAAAAAAAACCAATCTCGCAGACCGTGCCACAACCTGCAAAGTAACAAGTGTGGCGTCAAGCATACAGTTTGTTAGAACACGTGCTGCGCGATATGCTTCCAGCGTTGCAATACCAGCCCACTGATGGAACTCGCATTTGGCAGGGATAACAGGAATATGACAAAAAAACGCTCTCACCCACGAGAGCAAAAAGAAATTGTTACGACAAGGGCAGGATTTGAACCTACGCGGGCGAACCCATGTGATTTCTAGTCACACTCCTTCTGTTGATGGATTAGTAAGCTTCACAGATGGTGGAGCGAGATTTGTTACTTACAACCACTCGGACACCTTGTCAGTTTATGATTGGTTGAAGAGCTGGCTGTTTATTTGGTACTAAGAGCACAAGGTCTCTCAGTGCCACATCTGTGGGTAGTTGTGGACCGTTCTGCAGCTTCCTGGCTGGATGAATCCTGGCCGGGTAAGTGGGCTGCCTTGCCTTGGTTCGGGAAAGGCAACAAAGTCGTTACAGCGCGTACATATGTCGGTCGAGGATGGCGAATATTACGCAGAGATGGAAAAATTAGGCACTACTCTCCTGACGGCGGGAAATAACCTAAAAAAACCTCACCCATAGACGTGTGCTTTACATCAACTCTTTTTCGCTATTATCGCCAGTTCAACTTGAAATAGGGGCTGTATGATTGGCCTCATCGCCAGCCGCGCAATGCAATCAGTAAAGCTCGTGAACACAAGATCAGGGGCTCAGCACGCAAACTGAAAAAGATAAAAGCACTGATAGACAGATAAGTTATAATTAATTATTTGGAGTATATAAAACGTCAAAATGATGATATCTTGGTAATACCTTCTGCCTTGTCAACTCTATCAGCGAAAACACTGACAGATACCTACCACAGCGCGACAAGCGAGGTAGGCGTTTGGGAGTTGACTCTTACGAAATAAATATAAGAGGTACAGAGCTTTAAAAATTAATCTAATAGTCAGTTTAGATTTGAATGAAATGCATAACCCCGCGTAGCAAAATGAGACGTGCAGGGCCGTTGAGACGAAACACCCAACAGCATAGTTANTCATTCTTGTATTCCTGGAGATGCGCTGCGCTTTTTTTTCGCCCAAAAACTCAATCTTGTGCCCTGCATGGACGGCTTCTTCTTGCCCACATGCTTTAGCTCTGGCTCCACGTCAGCATCTACATACCCTACAGCCGACGGACATTTTCGACTAGCTCTCTTCCTACGTGTTATGTTTGCATTTGCTTGGAGGTGTCTGTTGTTGTCTGCTTTCTTCTTTGCCTTTTCTATCCTTTGTATTTTCCAGCGAGGTAATCGGCTGTTATATCTCAGGTAGGCGTTGGGAGAAAGACTAACAAGCCGAGAGCGAGTTCGATACCACCTCCTCACCGAACCAGCCAGTCGCTTACTTCCGTAAATGCACTAAAGTTTTCAAATCCAAGTACATTGTGTGCACGCCAGTCTAATATCGCCTCTCGCCCAACAATCTTGACATTGCACGTTTCCTTTACTGGCCAGCGAAATGCGGTTGACAAAACCACGTGATAGTCACACTCTCCCTAGTACCCCCCACCCACATAAAAATAGACACAATTCAACGGCTGCAATTGGTCGCCCCTGGCCTGTGCGACCGTGGTGCTTGAACATACATATGTATCAATAAGCCGCACGCAACCTCACGCCGCCACCAGCGCATGCAGTAAGCCAAAAATAAAATGACGACACGTTTCGCCATAGTTCTAGCCCTTGCGACTCGTCACAAAAAAAAACCAATCTCGCAGACCGTGCCACAACCTGCAAAGTAACAAGTGTGGCGTCAAGCATACAGTTTGTTAGAACACGTGCTGCGCGATATGCTTCCAGCGTTGCAATACCAGCCCACTGATGGAACTCGCATTTGGCAGGGATAACAGGAATATGACAAAAAAACGCTCTCACCCACGAGAGCAAAAAGAAATTGTTACGACAAGGGCAGGATTTGAACCTACGCGGGCGAACCCATGTGATTTCTAGTCACACTCCTTCTGTTGATGGATTAGTAAGCTTCACAGATGGTGGAGCGAGATTTGTTACTTACAACCACTCGGACACCTTGTCAGTTTATGATTGGTTGAAGAGCTGGCTGTTTATTTGGTACTAAGAGCACAAGGTCTCTCAGTGCCACATCTGTGGGTAGTTGTGGACCGTTCTGCAGCTTCCTGGCTGGATGAATCCTGGCCGGGTAAGTGGGCTGCCTTGCCTTGGTTCGGGAAAGGCAACAAAGTCGTTACAGCGCGTACATATGTCGGTCGAGGATGGCGAATATTACGCAGAGATGGAAAAATTAGGCACTACTCTCCTGACGGCGGGAAATAACCTAAAAAAACCTCACCCATAGACGTGTGCTTTACATCAACTCTTTTTCGCTATTATCGCCAGTTCAACTTGAAATAGGGGCTGTATGATTGGCCTCATCGCCAGCCGCGCAATGCAATCAGTAAAGCTCGTGAACACAAGATCAGGGGCTCAGCACGCAAACTGAAAAAGATAAAAGCACTGATAGACAGATAAGTTATAATTAATTATTTGGAGTATATAAAACGTCAAAATGATGATATCTTGGTAATACCTTCTGCCTTGTCAACTCTATCAGCGAAAACACTGACAGATACCTACCACAGCGCGACAAGCGAGGTAGGCGTTTGGGAGTTGACTCTTACGAAATAAATATAAGAGGTACAGAGCTTTAAAAATTAATCTAATAGTCAGTTTAGATTTGAATGAAATGCATAACCCCGCGTAGCAAAATGAGACGTGCAGGGCCGTTGAGACGAAACACCCAACAGCATAGTTAAACATGTTTTCCTAGTGAACACAATAACTGGCCCCGATTTGCCCACCTTGAGGATTTATTTTTAGCGTATTCGCTAGCTCATCATCCACGGGAGTCGATCTGGCCAAAGAAATCAGATGTTACCATGTAGCTAGAGTCGTTTGCATCATCAACGTCGACATTACGTCACGTAACACCACATACAACTTGACTTATAAAAAAGCGTTAACAACGACGTTTCCGCACATATTTTTGATCTTTCTCATTCTCATTACATACATCCTAATCACCACAAAATCATGTCATTTTCCAATACGGCGACCGGTGACGCACCCGCGGACCCTTACACCAAGGCTAACACCGACACCAGTGTCGATGGCCCGCAAAAGATCAAGGACTTTACTGAGTTCATCACCACCAGCAAATATGGCATGCTGACAACCAGACAATCTGGTTCTACCCGTCTCGTCTCGCGCAGCATGGCGCTCGCAGGGACCGAGAACAACGGCGTCGACCTGGTCTTCCAGATCAACACCGAGTCGGGCAAGACGGACGACATTGCGAGCGACCCAGACGTCAACGTCTCGTTCCTCAACGCAAAGGGCTCATGGGCCTCCGTGGCCGGGCGCGCCACGATAGTGACGGACCGCGAGGAGGTAAAAAAGTACTACAGCCCCATTCTCAAGGCATGGCTGGGCGATCTCGGCGACGACGTCCACGACGGCTCGGAAAATGACCCCCGCATCGGCCTTATCAAGCTCCAGGCGGAGACGGTCACCCACAGCCATGCAGAGTACGGCGCGGTCAAGACAGCGGCCAAAGTGACGGCTGCTGCCGTCAAGGGAAAGCCAGCCGAGGTCAACAGCCTGAGATATCTTTCCGAGGACGATTTGAAGGCTTGGAGAAAGCTCTAGATGGATAAACACAAAGATGGGAATTTAGTCTAGTCTAGAGTCTATAATACAGTCATTACCTTGTCCTATTCTGTTTCTCAACCATTCACAGTCACCGCTAAGTCCGGCCCAGAATACCCTGGGGCATCAGGAGCTTGACCGACAGCGCTAGGAATCCGCCAAACAGGCACATGGCGCCGCTAAAGACGGACACCTCGAGGAAGCTCCCATACGTCCTGACAAACGCGCCATTGACCGGCGGCCCGACGAGCACACCAAACGACGCCAGCGCCATGCCCATGCCCATGTACGTGCCGACGTCGCGCGCATCCTTGGCGAAGAGGGAAATGGCCGCCGACGCGCCCGAGACAATGGTGCCGGAGACGAAGCCAAAGACGACGGCGTAGACAATGATGCCGGCGTTGGACGTGGGCTCGTTGAAGCAAAAGATGACGACGCCCGTCGCGACGCCGCCGAGGCCGAAAATGTTGACGGGCCCGTACCGGTCGGCCAGGATGCCCGGGATGACGCGGCCAAACGTCGACGCGGCGTTGAGGACGGCGGGCAGGTAGCCGGCCAGCGTGGCGCCCATGCCGCGCCGCAGGGCGTACGTCGGCAGGAAGAAGATGGGCGTGAACATGCCGACGAGGATGAAGAAGAAGGACGCGCAAAAGAGCACAAACGCCTTGTCGCGGTACACCTCGGTCATCCAGAAGCGGCGCCGGCGCGGCGGCAGCCGCGGCGTCACCGTCGCGCACGCAAAGAGCAGGAAGGGCATGATGAGGAAGCCGATGACGCGGACGGACCACCCGAAGCCGAGATTGGAGCTGTTGAGCATCTTGGACAGGATGATGGGCATGACGATGCCGCCGAGGGACGAGCCCGCCACCATGACGCCGAGCGCGGCCGCGCGCTTCTTCTTGAAGTACTGCGACGCGGCCGCGAACGCGGGGAACTGCAAAAAGGCCATGGCCAGGCCCATCAGGACGCCCTGCACGAGCATGATTTGCCAGTACTCCTTGCACAGGCTGAGCATCATCATGGCGAAAATGTACAGGAGGGCACCCGGACGCACGACCTGTTTTGGTTCAAACCCAACATTAGCACAGGGCGATGTAAAAGAGAAAAAACAAACAAAGAAAACAAAAAGACATGAATAAAAAAAAAAAAAAAAAAAAAAAAAAAAAAAAAAACCGCNTCCACAGGGGGCAAAAAAAAAAAAAAAAAAAAAAAAAAAAAAAAAAAAAAAAAAAAAAAATAAAAAAAAAAAAAAAAAAAAAAAAAAAAAAGACTGCGTACCTTAGCACCGTAGCGATCAAAGAGCGGCCCGCCGAGCACGCCCGTCACAAACGGCAGAAACGCAGACACGGAGCCGATCCAGGCAATATTGTCCGGCGACTGGCCCCGGAGCTGGTGCGCCAGGTAGTACGCCTCAAACGTGCCAAACGAGTTGCCAAAGCCGAGGCAGCAGAAAAAGATGGACGCGCCGCCGGCAATGACCAGCCAGGCCCGGAGCCCGCCGTCGGGAAAGTCGTCGTCGTCGTCGCCGTCGCCGTCTTGCGGCATCACCACCTCCTTGGTGTCGGGCGTGGTCGCGGAGAGCACGTCGTCGGTCCGGTGGCTCTCTTCGCCGCCGCTGGAAGCCGCTTCAATGTCGGTCTTGCCCAGACTCATGTTTGCGCTTTTGTATGTTTTTTGCCCTTTAAATACTAAGAATCAATGAGAACAAAGAGATGAAATCTATAGCGAGAAGAAGAAAAAATACCATATTCCATTGCTCGACTTATATAACAATGTTGAACGACGCGCTGGCCACACGCTCAAGCTATCGGCTTACACGGACTCGGGGCCGGGCTCGGTGATATTTACCCACTTTTTGTCGGTTGCTGTCACAAAAGCCTTGCGCGTCTTCACCGAACCGGATTTAATCCTTTTTATCAGACCGATCTTTTTCCTCATCGGATTACAGTCGTTAAACGACTTCGGCCGAAGATGTGAGATTGATAAGTGCATGGTGGAGACGTGTAGGGTGCGCTCAGTCTTGTGTGTCTGGACTCGTAGCAGACGGCGTGCAGCCCACCACCGTCTCGAAAGGGCAAAACGTAGTGAGATGCAACGTGTAGGTTATTATTCATTTTGTAATATCCGGTCCCCTATACTCGCGTTTCCAGCGAGTCTATGCTACCCTTTTCGCAGTCATCATCTAAATAGAGGCGTCCACCCAATCTTTCCCTTCTTTTGTACCATGTCCAGCAGCCGTTTGTTCGATAAACCATTAGTCGACACTGATCGTAACGATTCATTTCCTCCATATTTCATATATCCAAGACAAGTCATTCCATGGATGCGCGCAACAGCCGTCAGAGCCGCGTCAAATGCACACAGAATAGCAACGATCTGGAACGACTTCTCGTCTTTGCTATCAAATCATCTCGTCTAGGACTCGGCGCCTAGGCCCTGGAGCTCCTTAATTACAGTCGACTTGGTGTTGATCTTCTTCATCTGCGTATCCTCGAGCTTCTCACCACCAGCCAAGCGCATCTCCAAATCTTCAATGGCGCGGACCTTCTTCTGCAGACTGCGGATCTTCTTAGCATGAGGGTTAGCATCGGCGGCGCCAGCATCCTGGGCGGGAGCTTGCTGAGCGGTGTTGCCACCGTTGCGCTGTCCCTGGTTGGTGTTGCTACGGCTTCGGCTATCACCGTTGTTTCTAGAGCGGCTGCGGTAGTGGCGGTCGTTGCCACCAGCACCAGCACCAGCACTAGTACCACCACGTCTATCAGGATTCCGTCCATCCTGTCCTTGCGGAGGAGGGGCGAGACTAGCGCCCCCGTTCGGCTCCGCCTCGAGTTTGCTATCGCCCTGGTTGTTGTTATTGTTCCTCTTGCTCCTCTTCTTCTTGCTCTTCTTGGCGGCGTCGTTTTCAGCTGGCTCAGCACCAGGAACCCCGCGCGTAGGAGCAGGAGCAGACTCGGCAAGTTCGGCGCCGGGAACGGCGCGGCGGGCACGGCCAAAGCCGTTGGGACCGACATTTTGAGTACCGTTACTCACAACATGAGCAGCCCCGCCTTCGTCCTCTCGCTTGAAGTGGAGAGGAGTAGCCAGGCCACGGGCACCAGGCGGGCGGTAAGCGCCGGCAGGCTTGCTTGGAGTCTTGACGGTGCCAAGGTAGGTGGCAGCTGAAGCGTGGGGAGACGGCACAGTGGTGAGAGGGTCGCCCGGTGCGGCAGCCTCAGGTGCCTGCGGCCTCCAGACAACATTGTACAATTCAACCATATCTTCATTGTACATTAGGCTGCCAGCGACGTGCCACAGCTTGACACCATTGTCGACACGGAGTCGCGGCGATGTCGTAGCAGTCATGATGTACCGGCTGTCAGGGCTCCACTCACACACGCTGGGGTTGCCGCTCTCAATGGTGCAGACCTTTCGGTAGTCCTTTTCGAGGTCGTATACGTCAATCTGACCAGCAAGGTTTCCAAAGCCAGCCAAGAGGACGAAACGGCCTGTGGGAGAAAAGATGATTGTGTTGCGAGGACTCAGAGAGAACGAGTGGGTGGCAACAGCTCGATCGTTGAAGATGGTGGCCTTGGCAGGCATGTATCCGTAGACAACACCAAATTCGCGAGAGTTGGGCGACCAAGAGACATCGTGGATGGGACCCTCCTTATCGAGCGAGACGCGAGCGTCAAACGCGCCGTTTGTGCTCAAAAGATACAGGGTTGTCTCGCCGTAGTAGCTCTTTCCGGAGCGGTCAACGTCGGTCTGCGCCAGGACGAGGATGCTGGAGCCGCGCTTGTTCCACTTCAGCTGGACCTTGTCGCCCTTGAAAAATGTCTTTTGAGAAATGGGGGCGTTGAACTCGGGGACATTGAAAACGCGAACCGAGGCGGGTTGGCCCTGCACGTTTGTTAGCGTCGAGGCATACACTCACAATCTCAACAAGCTTACCTTGCGCTCTGGGACAAAAACTGCGACAGCGTGGTTCTGGCTTCCGGGAGCGAGAGCGAAGTTAGCGGCTCCCTCGACCCGAAGCTTGTTCCAGACAGTGACAAGATCATGCGACTCGTAGAATTGCACCTCGTTGGTGACGAGGCGGGCACAGTACTTTTCGTCGGCAGTGTACTGAAGGTTCCAGCTTCCCTGTTGCTTCTGGACGAAGCGGCCAATGGGCTGCTTATCGGCGGCAGCAACACCATCCTCGACGGTGCGCCAGATCTTCAAGTTCTTGGTGGCGTCACCATTCTCATCTTTGGCAGGACGCTCCCACGTGATGAGAAACGTGCCCTGGGGCGAGAAGCCGAGCTCGTAAACGTTAAGAATGGGCAGAGCGAGAATGGCGGCACCGGTAGCGGCGTCAATGACGTTGACACCCTCAGGCGAAGCCCAGCCAAAGTAGCGGCCACATGGTGAGTAGGCACAGCAGCGAAGGTTGCCCTCGGGCTTGGTGAAGCCAGGGAGGGGTTCGTAGGCCGGGGCGGCGTCAAAGACACCAATGTGCTTGAGGGTCCGGTAGGCAAACTGCAATGGAGAAGCCATGGCTAGTCAAAGTCACAGGAACTCGAGATGTAATTGCAGTAAGACGGAATTGCGTGGCAGGGTGCAAATGTTCTGGCGCGTGATGCTGCAGGGGCGTTGCTAGGTAGAGTGGCAATGCGGTGTCACAAGAGTGTCAATGGCGCAGAGGCGACAGCAGGATATGTGCAATCGAGGGGATTCGGATACGTCGCTTATAGGATTCGGAAAGTACGTTGATGACAGGATGGGAGAAGAGGACAATGCCAGATCTCACCACGGGTGGTTGTCGTTGGGCAACGATTTGGCGGTGGGGAGCAGAGAGGGCAACAAAGGCAGTCTCTGACCGTATAAGCGGGCTCGAGGGCACACGAAAGAACAGATGCAGGAGCTCAAAGAGGATGAGGAGGCGGGCAGGAGAAATTGGCAAGCACCCAGGCAGCGTAAGGAGAAATTGTCGGTCGGCGGCGATGCCGTGATGCTGTGGGGTGAAGAAGGGAAAAAAGGGAATGGGGACGCAGAGACCAGGCGAGTCGTAACTCATGAAAAAAAAACTGTGGGCGCATGTGTTTTTGGTCGCCCTCGATTGGGACTGGCCAGGCCATGCTTTGTAGCCCCACCTATGCGCTGTTGCTGCGCCGCCAGTGCCAGCCTTGGGCTTTGATGGCATTGCCGTTGCTGTAAAGCAAACAAAACATGAAGCAGGCTAGAAGCAGAAGAAAAAGACAAAAAAAGTCTACTCAAATTTCCATGTATTCTGATGTTGTTTTGAAGCCCCTAGATCTACAACAGCCGCTGGCGCTTGTCATGGCTACCCTTCCAACCTACCTAGGTAGGTACCTAATGTACTTAGCGCATCACAAGCCCTACCTATGCCATACCACCTGCAGGGCCTGGAGCACTGCCGAACAGGCCTGTAATAGCCTTTGCAAGGGAGGCTCGAGCCCGCTGTGGCGGGCCAGCAAAATTCAAAACCTTGGCCAATCGCCAACCGCACCAGCCGACACAGCTAAGGGTATCGACACTAATCAAGCCGCGATCATCTACGGGCTGTTCGTCAGGTGGAACAATCAAGTTGGCCAAATTAGTCTGATGCAAACAAAATATTCGGATATCATTCATTGGCATATTTACATGTACCAATGCACTGAAAGCATGCCAAACGCCAATGCCCTGCCCACCCATCCATTTCTATTCATAGGTCATTCATGCACATGCCATTCTTTCAACTCATCGTCCTTGGACCTTCTCTCTCCAGCCACCCTTCTCAAAGAGCCACAAAGCCTCCATTGCGTATGCCTTGCTGCCCCTATGGCCACCCTCCACCATGGCCGCTTCATTCAACGTGTCCAAGACCCTGCCATCTTTCGCCGCCTTCCAGACACCCATGGCAATGGGATCGTTGATGGACTTGCCCCACTCGCCGTTGCCCAGGCGGAAAAGGATGCGGCCCAGAGTCTGAAAGGCCATGCATCTTTGCGCGGGTACTGCGCTCCTGGCTAGTCTTGCCAGCTCGCTGACTGTGTATCCTGCAGCCTCGGGCGCTTCGCCGTGGTGGTGAAGTCCCTTGGACGACGGGAGCGATCGACTGACCCTGGGGGACAGGAAACGGCCGCGGAAATCGAAACGAAGCGCAGCGACCGGAATTTCAGGATGCGGGTAATACGCAGACTCCTTATCTGCTACGCTGCCCTCGGTTGGGATCGGCGCCATCCATGCCAGCTTGCTCGGGTCTGCTGGGAGATCGGGAAAGTACTTCTTGTGAAGATTCTCGAGAAAGTCGGGATCGGATGGGTCGAGGTCGGCCACCTTGGGTGGCCCTGGAAAGTGTGTTGATTCGTTGCGAAGATCTGTGGCCGCCATCAAGTCATCTGGGATCTGCACAGGCTCTCTGTCTTCGTCGAAATCCTCTGGTACGTCTTTGAAGGAGACGCTCTTTTTTGAAATTGTTGGCTTGCTCTCTCGAGCTCTAGCTTCGGGTTCCGCCTCTGTTCTTGTCGGTGGCTCTTTTATTATCGGTTCCTCGGACAGAGGCGGATCAAAGGGCGATGGCCCTGTAGGTTCATCAATCTGTGCGCGCTGCAAAAGTCGTTGAACCAGAGCAGGATTCAGCCCATTCATGAGATCCTGCTGAGCCTGCGCAATCTCTTTGGGCGTCATGGCGTCTAGTCTCTGCCTGTTTTCTTGGTCTATTCGCTTCTTCTCGGACTCCTCAAAGTTTTCGCGATTATCTTGGACTGGAGTTTGCAAATTCTCTTTTGCGTTATTCGGCGTTGAGCCAGCAGCTGCCTTGGCGCGTTGTTGCTTGAAAGCAGAGCTCTTCCATCGCTGTTTATGCTGCGGGAAGCCGGTCGTTGTAAGCGGCGCATTCGGGAAACTGGGTTTTTTGACTTCGGAAATATCCCTCTCAACAATGTCACTGATCAAGAGCGTTGGATCCATATTGTGCTGTGATGTGCCGACGTATGTCGTGGTCTGTATCGTGAAAGTTGAAGACGATGATTGACTTGGGACCCGCCTATGAAATTTGGCAGGGTGGGACATTAACGGGGCCGCCAGACTGGTCTAACACAAGTGCTGCCGCCAACACAGCAGTTCATGACTAGCCAAGAGGAATCATTAAATGTCAAAAAAAAACACAAATCAATGGGAGTAATATGGACCTGATGCACGTGAGAAAAAATACCCCAAAACTGGAATACAAATCTAGATCTCAGCAGCGCCCAGCCGTTTTGTTATGACATTAAAAAAAGGCAAACTCGGAAAGGCAAAAAGTATCGACGACAAGAGCAGGATTCGAACCTACGCGCGCGAACGCATGTGATTTCTAGTCACACTCCTTCTGTTGATGGATTAGTAAGCTTCATAGAAGTGGAGCGAGATTTGTTACTCACAACCACTCGGACACCTTGTCTTATGCCGTTAGATTTCTCGCAATTATTATTGTATATATCGACACGTAGATTGGGCACCTTCTAGAAGTTGACAACGCCTTTGGCAGTAACGTTCATTTCGACTTTTTGGATATATGAGAGCGATAGTGAGTGACAGAGGGACCAGAACCAAGAAAACGAAGACGAAGGGCCAAGCCGAGAGACTGGTTGAGGGAACGATTGGTGTCATGGCCTCACCTGACCCAGCCGTTCTCAAAGGAACACTTTTATTACTATCACCGGGGAGGGATCTAGGTACACATGAGTATGCCTCTGTTACGACTTTGGAAGCTCAATTATAATTCTAGAGTATAGATAAATTTGCCATGAAGAGCAAGATCTAGCAGTGACCAAAACAAACTAAAAGAACGACAGGATCTCGATCCGAAGTATAGTCAAATTGATTAGTGATTATATCTATCTAAAGCAGTAATAAAGACTATTAAATAAGAATACACATCATTAATGAAGGTTTCTGAATGAAAAGTTCACTCCTAAAAAGTGAAGGCGTAGAGCGCCGAGCCGAGGGACAAAGCTACAGCAACCAGGTTGATTGCTGCGCGACCGCTTGCGTTGTCTTTGGCCGGACAACTTACAACCGGCGTCGAGGCGAGACATGCAGCCTGTGTGATGCGCGACGAGATGCTTTCCGCCGCTTCTGAGGGAACGGCGGCGCTACAGGGCGTCGGCGTCGGCGCCGGCACCGCAACGTGAGCGCACGAGGTGAGCAGGTCGGCGTTTTGCGGCGGCGGCACATCCAACACATCCTGAACCTCGAAACCAATGCCCTGAGTATCACCACATTTATTACCACTGCTTATGGCAACAAGATCTGGCTTGCTTCCGTCTTGGTGGGTAGTAAAGACGAAGCTGTTGACGGGCTCCTCCGTGTCCCGGGAAAAGTGCCTACCCTCGTCGTCGTCTGTGGACGTGCAGTTGTTCCAGCGCAGCTGCCAGAAAAACTCCCACGTGCCCTCCTTGTTGAAGATGTCGCTAACAAAGTCGTGAGCGTAAAAAGTTGTGTCATTGTTAGGCAGGGCGTTGAGGCGCACGCGCTGATAGTCGGTCGTCGCATTCGGGTGGCCGTAGGGGATCACACGATAGTTGAGACGCAGATTGAGCTGCTGCGCAACAGCTGGGTTCTGAACGGCAAAGACGACGGGCATCAGAGGCGTCGGCGCAAAAGTATCGTTGCGAGGAAAAATGACATCGACTTCGGCGTTTCCTTTGGTTGCGGCGGCGGCGCTGCTGGCCGCGAAGCCGAGTGTGAGAAGAGACAGTTTCATGCCGACACTATCTAGATATTGCTTGAGTCGTGTGCTTGAGTAAAGTTGTTTAAACCTGGTATTTCTTCAAAAAAGAGCATATAAACATGAAAATAGTACTAAAGAGAGATGTGCAAGAGAAAGATCAAGGCACAGGCGAGGCGTACCAGGGATGTGCCAGGAACCGAGATGGTGGCTGTAGCCGGGGCCAGCGCTATTGCCACCGATTTACGGGGCATTCCCCAGTAAACATCCCCTGAAGTATTGCCGTTCGGGCATAACCACTTTAGGCGCTGGAACCCACTGTAAGCTTGGCCAGCAGGGGACACATCCACTATCAAAGTCACTGTGGCCGCTCCACCTAGCCCAGTGCATGGTACTCGCTTGGTGACAGCCAAGAGTTCGAAACAAGTACCGTAGTTAGCGCCTTTATTCTGTGCCTGCCCGGGTTTTAGATGGCAGAGTCATGCGATGCTGACAGTAAATTTTGGCGTCTTGGCAAAAACAAAAAAGTTGGTCTGATACGGCGCGGTCCGTTACCTCTTTGAGCTGTGTTGGTCAGGGTACTGACGTAGGTAACTTGAGAAAGAACTTGTGCAAGGAAAACGGGTGTTTTAAATTTTTTACCGAGAGCTGCCAAAGAAGAAGTCTCTGTGGGTTACGCCGCTCAATTCAGTGCATATGCCGGAATACTGTATTGCATGCTTGTACGATCACTTACACACTAGATGCTCATCTTTGCGCGACAGCTTCCATTCTAAACTATGTACTCGGAGAAAACTAAGAAATATATGCGTTGTAAGGACTCGTATCAAAGTGCCATAGAATAGTCTGACAATCATGGACAGGTATAAAAAGTTGGAAAAAGGAATGATCGCGGCTCAACCAAGAGGTCTGAGCGATATCGCCTGGTAGCGAAATTGAGGAGAAAAAGCAAGATATGCAAGATGAGAAGGATTCAAAGATTTAGTACAGACCCCATCCGACATCCTGCTTCTTAATGTTTCCGTCGCACTGCATGTCGCCCTTTGCGCCAACGCGGCCGGTGCCACCGAATTGCTTGATGGCGTCCCGGATAATGTCGACAATGTCCTGCGCGCCGACGTTGAAGCTGACGTTACCCTCGATGTTGCTACCGGTGACACCGAAATGGCAGCTTCCATACTTCACCAGCTCGCGCTGCTTCTTGAGCGGCGAAATATTCCACGAGCCGTCAGTGCCTTCAATGTTCTTGATGATCTGGAGGCAGTCCTCCACAAGGGGGGAGGCGTCAGAGCCCTTGTTCTCAAAGGTCGAGGCACCACAAAAGTCCTTGCCATTGTCGGTGTTACAGGGGAAAAAGTCCTTGTCACGAGCAGATTCGGTGTCGTCGGCGTTGGCCCAGGAGCGGCGCGCCAGGACCTGGTTGCACACGGGCAGCTTGATATATCCAGCAGTGGTGACATCTTCATTGCGGAGGGCCTTGAGCGTGCCCGAGTCTGTGGGATCAGCATCTCCACCGCCATTGGCCCTGTCGTTCTGGATCCACGTCTTGACGGAGCCGATGATGATGTCCTCAAACTTGATGCCACCCCAATCGCTGCCAGTGAGCAGCTCGGCGCCCTTGAGCGAGGAAAAGTCAGAGTCGGGGCAGGAGCATGTAATCAGACCACAGTTATTCTCATCACAGGGGTGCGATTTGCCGTCAGGGTCGGCGAGCTGGTAAAGCTTGCCTTCGTAGCAGGCGGACTTGAGGGTCTTGCCGGCGTCATGATCACAATCGTAACCTGTGTCGATGATGAAGGGATGGTGGCCAGAGGCCTTCCAAACAGCAGGAATGGCAAACCCGAAGAAAGACTTGAGGAAAGCGTCCTTCATGCTCGTCTTCTCGTCATCACTAGGAGTGCCGAGATTGGAATCATCTCTGATTGCCAGCTCGGAATCGCGCTTCACAGGACCATCGGCTCCGCTGTAACCGTCAATGAACTTGCCGTCGGCAATGAGGTCCGTGAGCTTGCTGATGGAGTCATCAGAGCCGTCAAAGAGGTTGCTCAGATCGACAGCTGTAATGTTGTCCCAAACGTAAAGCGACTGGCCAATGTAGTGAGAAAACTCCTTCTGAGAAGCATCGGTCCAATCATCGACCTTGGGGCTGCCCTTCAAATTGACGCCAATGGAAACACCACCAGAGATAATGGTCTGGACGACCTTGTCACCCTTAGCGATGGCTTCAGGCGTCTTGGAAATTAGAGCTGGTAATTTGGCAATGACACCAGTGAAGAACTGAGAACCAATCATGGGAGCACCCATGGAAACGAAGCTGAGAAGAATATTGAGCCAAGCCTGATCCTTTGGTGGGGGCACAGGAGCAAATTTGTTCTCCAAGTCAGACAGGGTATTGTCAATCACCAAAGCCGAAACATCAACAACAGACTGGTGGTACTTGGCATAGGTGGAGCTGATCTTGACCAGCGAGTTCCAGACTAATGCGGCGGCAGGTCCGCTCTTGTCACCCTTGAACTCCTTGCAGTCGAAAGTATTTCTGCAGTTGTTTCCGGTGAGGATATCCTCACAGTGAGGGTCAGGAGGGTTACCGATGAGATACGAGATGAACTGCGAGAAGGCGCCCGCTTCCTTGGCCGAGTTGGGGCGGTCCTTGCGGTACTGCTTCCAATCATTGATCATATCGGTCCAAGCATCATTGGCATCTAGACCTGCCCAGCGCTGAGAAGGAGTGTAATCGAGCTTTTCCGTCCAGAACTCGTCATCGCATGTCAGCTTGGTCCAGTTACCATTTCTGTCACCGGCGTGGTTGAGAGGGTTCTTGCCAGACTTGATCTGAAGTCTGAAGTTGGCCCAGTCTTTCACACCCTCGGGAGGTTCATTAAAGTCTTCCAAATCAGTGGCCCAGTTGGTTGTACCACCCATCTGAAGATTCTTGTAAATGTTTGTGCGGCTCTTGCGCAGAGCAGGCGTCATATAGGCGACCCATTGAGTGTTGTCATAGACAAGGATGTTGCTGTTGCTACCAGAGTCGACAAAATGCTCGTTGACTCGGCTAGAGTCGGCCAGAATCTTGCCAATTTCTGCGTTGGAAATGTATCCAGCAGTATCGGTACACTCGCCCTTAGCAGCGTTAGACTGAAGCCGGCTACCAGTGTACTTGCACTGTTCGCCGTGGCAGCCAGCCTCGGCCATGGCAAATGAACGGCCGTAGCTGGTAACACCAACGACAACCTTGCCGGAGTTCACACCGGCCTTGGTGACCATGGAAAGAGAAGTCATGGTTTCAGTCAAGTTGACCTGACTACGCAGGCACATGCCATCGTCACAGCCAGGCTGGGAGTTGGGGTTGCCGGCATCCCACTGGCCGTGCAAATCATAAGTCATGAAAACAATGTAGTCAACGACTTGGCTAATTCTCTTGATAGGGAAGCCCTTTAGGTACCAGTACGAGGCCGGTGCAGCGATAGATACTGACTTGTCCGGAAGAAGACCCTTGAGAGTGACGAGGAACTTGAGGTAGTCGGTACCCTCACTCTTGGGATCAGCACCAGGTGGTGTGCCAGGGATATCAGTTGCACCGGGATACTCCCAGTCAATATCGACACCATCGAGGCCGTTGTCGTTGATGAACTTGGCAATGTTCTTGGCGAGCGTCTCGCGGTTGCCAGCTTGCACGCCGCGACGGAGGATGTCATAGGTCGCAGGCTCGTTGGAAAATGCCCAACCACCAAAAGACAAAATCTTCTTGGGGCCGCGGATAAAACGGAAGTTGTTGAATTCATACGTAGCCATCTCGTCGCCAATGCTGATCTTGAAGTCGGGAGAGATGTCACCAAACCCAAAGTGGAGATGAGTGTACTGAGAGCCGTCAATTTGCAGGGCATCCTGGAAGAGACACTTGCGGCCAAAGGAGAAGCCTTCGTAGTAGGCAATGCTGCGGAACTCGGAAACATCACCCTTGATGATCTTAGTGCCACAGTTGGAGATACAGCCGTTGGTGTTGGGCTTGGCAGTTCCAGGAGCACCAGTACCGGTGTCAGTGCAGAATTCATCCGTGATACCACACTGACCCCAGACATCGCAGCAGGCGTTGAGAGGGCAAGGGTTAAGCTCAGAAATCTTGGACATGTCGGAGGGCTTCTTGGTACCCTTTACCTGGGGACCACAAACGGCGTCGGCAATAGGGTCAGGCATCGGCGGCGAGCCCTTACTGACGCAAATGACAGCACCCTTGAGGACATTCTTGCAGCCAGTCCAGGCCCAAGTGTTCTTGTTGAAATCGTCGAGGTCCTCTTTTTTGAGAGAATTGGCGGCAGAAATGGAATCGCAGTTTTCACCCATATCGACCGTGACAGTAGCGCAGGAGCCATCGGAATTGGGCTTGGGTCGGAAATCGGGCATATCGCCCGCCGAGCAGCAAACGTGTTGCTTGGGTCGAAGGTTGGCACAAAAGCCCTCGGCCGAGTTGTACTTGGTAAAGTCGGCGCCAGAGATGCCACACTTCTCAGCCAGCTTGCCGCAGCTGTCATTCTGCTCAACCTGGAGGGTTCGGCACTCGCCACGGGCAGCGAGGTCGGCCCATCGCTTAGCAGTGGCAGGTGACGTGCCGTTGTAGCTCGTCGAGTTGGAACCCTTGACTGAAGACAGAAGCACAGAGGTAAATTGGGCTTTGCCAGTGAGGTTGTGAGAGGTAGGAAACTCGAGACACTTGCCGTCGTACCAGGCTTTGAAAGCGCTCTGGGCAGCGTCAAAAGTGCCGTTGCTGACGGCCATGAAGCCAAAGATATGGTCGGCGTCGTAGTCTTTGTCACAGAGCTGCATGGCCAGGTCACCTCGACTTCCGTCAAAAGAGTGAATCTCGTCACGCAGGGCAGATAGGGCAGTGGTTGCGACACGTTGCTTGTCAAGCGCGCGTCCGATATAAAGACCGGCCGTCACGCCGCCAATTTTCCCGAACAGCATAGTGGTTTCGTTGCTAGGAGCATGGCCCTTGGCGACGTATTCGCGCATCTCCTTGGCGAGGCCACTGATGCCGGCGTCTGAGCCGGTAGAGTTGGTCCACCAGCCGACTTCGTAGTCGACATCATGATCCTTGGATGCGCTCAGGGCAGCAGCCTGGGCGCCAGATGCATCAACCCAATCATCACCGTATACCGAGCAGGCATAGATGCGATGATGCGAGTTGGAATCATCAACGGGGTCGTGAATAGCAAAGCTGTAAAAGAGAGGCTGCTTGCATGCGGCAAGCTGGTTCATGTTGTGGTAGACGCTCCAGTTGGCGGGGTCTGCGCCAGTGTTGATACACTGCTCAGGGCAGACATCGCTCATACCGCGGAAGCCGGGACTGGCACCAATGCGTTTCGGCGACTGCGCAGAAACGAGGCCATTGGAGAGCAGACCAAGAGCTCCGAGCGCGGTGTTGCGCAGCGAAGGAGCCATGGTGGGAAAGCAACCTTTCGTCTACGAGACGAGATTGCTGTGAAAGTGTTTTTTTTTATAAAAGAGTGACTGAATTTAGAAGAACCAGTAAGAAAGGTCTTCCAAATTGTTTGGAATAAAGAATCCACTTCAACTCACAACTACGTTCTTCAAGCTCTCCTATATAGTTGCTCAAGCTCTTGAGCCAAGTCGTGCCAGGCACATTGCCTACAACACGCGTGTAAGTGCCAAGACACACCAAGCTGTCGGTGCTGTCTACATCCAGCCTAGAGCTCACCATAAATTGGGGAAGCTTGAAGCCGGGCCAATTTCTTCGGTATTAATATGGAAACGAAACTGACTAGCAGCCCAAGAAAAACCACACGCTGATGGATGAGCAGTGGGGCCGCTGCGGACGGGAATTGCGCTCGGATACATCTTTATTCGCTCCTGGATGTTTACTAGATCCGGTGGGACGTGATGATCCTGGCAGAGAGAGACAGAGAGAGAGCGTGCAGACTTCTCACAACTCGGACATGCAGCTGTCGCTCGCCACTAGCACGACCCGTCGCACCGTGACCCGTAGCCCGTAGCCGGCTATTGTATGCGTGACTTTTTTAGAACGGGCTTTGCTGTTGCCTATTTAAATGACGGCTGCCAAGCTGTGAGCTGACCCTGTTTCGATGGGGGCGCGGTTAGCCTCCGTTCGGGCAACGCCGCATCGTGGCCCCCTTGACTCTAGATCACGAATGATTCAAAACCTTGACGGAGAAACCTCCTGTTTGTCGATAAGAAGAGATCGCTTTCGTGGAACAGTCCTTGATGCTTGGATATGCCTCGTCCATGCAGATTTCCTGCACATCGTGCAGTTTTTGGCAGTCGCCGCCGATACGGTATTGAATAACCGTAGGATCCAGTTCCACGATGAGCATGCCACAATCGAAACCCCTGCTTTCCTGCTATTTCAAGGCAGAAAGGCCCCATATAATCCTTCTCTCAACCTTGTGAGCTCATTGTAAATTTGATGCTCATTCGATTTTTTTCTTCGTTCATGCTAGGGTACTTGCTCCACGTCGGCCTAGCCCTATCGCGTAACGACCGAGATTGTTGAAACTGCTCAGCTCCCCTCTCAATTCGGCATTGCGCTTCCAGGGCTACCGATTTGTAAAGTATGATCATGGTGGCGCAATTTTATCACAAAATCGGCTAGATTCGCCAAGAACAAAAACACCGCGGTAGAGCCTGCCGGGCGCCATCCTGCATGGCCTCGATATCGGGGCATCCAAAAGCTGATTTTGAATGGAAGGCCAATCCTCTGGTATATCTATGCCAATCAGCCTGCGAAGAAAGACGCGAGTGGCGATAATATTAGGCCGCGCCCGCCTGTCGTGGGCTCTGATGGGACTCGGATGCTTGCGACCATATAGGTTGCCTCATCGGTGCCAGGGTTGCATTGCTGGCCACCATTTAGCTCCTCGGCAACATGCAAGAATTTCGCTTTCGTTGGAAACAGTGGGATATAAACTCTTTAAACACTTTATAGACTGGTTAACCTCCACGCCTTTAACAGCCAGTTTGAGCTACCAGCGTACCACGTGTCGAATTCTCGTGTCAACGGATCTAGGGAACTTGATTTACTTCCTTCATACTTACTATAGTGCTCATTATTTGACGACATCGAGCCTTGCCACAAATGCAAGAACTCGCAACTGAACCACCATGCCACCGCCACTAGTCATCTCGGTTGCACAACCCCTCTTGTCATCCATCGCTGTGTGCTTCTCCACAACTTCCAAGTAACCAAGCATGACATCCTGAGAGGTAGAAAAATTGCGCCCGGACTCAGAAGTGGGACTTCCCTGTCGTCAGTGTTAGCGATGGGCATGCCCGTGAGCCGCAGTGCCTACTGGCCTAGTTGGGTACGAAGAAGGCCAGCATCAATAGCAGATCGGTCTCCTGATCTTCTTCTTTCCATCGACAGTAGGTCGCGCCAAGTTCAAGATTACAAGGAGAGGAAAAGCAAAGGCATTGCCAGAGAAGGAGAATCATGGCAAAAATCAGCGGCAGTAGGAAGAGCGGCAATGGCAAGGCAGGCGACTGGGCTCGGACAATGTTGTAACTGCTGGTGCTAGAATTGTTTCTACACAGCAATTTGGACTGAACGGGTAGATATGCCAGAGCATCCCAAATACTATGAGTAATTAAAAACTGGATAAGGTTTTTTTTTTATAGTTAGTTTTGGAGGGTATTTCTCTCACCACGAGCCTGCCTCTGCCATTTACCCATTGCAGCCAGTATCTAGATCAGGTGCACGGTTGGAACTCCAAGCAAATGATTGGTGTTTTTTTTTTTTTTTTTTTGCAGAATATAGGCTGATATAGACGATATCTTTATTTAATTTCTCAAGACATACCCCGACTTCTTTGTGGCATTCGCTTTCAGGAGCTGGTGACAGGACAACCGATAATTCGGAAGGCGTATGGGACGCACCTGCATGACTGCTTTAGGGTCGCACAACTCCTCACTACCTCACCCTAAGCCAAATTAGCACATCCTGTATTGCAATTGAAATGATCCAGTGATAGCAAACCGCGCAAGTACTCAGAGGCAGCTCCAACTACTGTCTTTGGGCACAGTTGCCCTATATACATGTACCTGCACCCACCTCCGACGTGATGAGTCGCATCTGGCCACCACGCTGGCTTTCATCACGTTGGAGCAATGCAGACATACTACTATAAGTCCTGTGACTATCTGCTACCCGTAGATTCCGAACCGCGCTCTCTATGGCCTAATGGCGACCAGCCGCCTACGGCACTGGATTGCAAAATGAGTGCATTCCTCTCGATCGGAGGTTTATATTTTGGAAAGAGCCTGCTTCTTCTGACATTTAAACTCATAGGCTGAATCCAAATTTACGGATCTGAGAGAATCTGGCCTAAAACAATATGCGTGCCTGACATGTATCTCACAGCGCCTCTGCCTCGCGCTCAATGAGTGCGGTAAATTTGTGTGTCAGAGGGGTCTTGATACCTTGCGAAACCGTGAAAGGATGCTGCATAATTGCTTTGGAAAACACGCTGCGTAAGCAGCTCCACGTACACATAATACAACAATTCCGCTTGAGCACAGAAGGCAAAGTCAGTGTAACCGGAAAACTTGACTATGGTGTCTACGCCTTAGCACTACCACAGCTAGAATAGGCTTCTATCATGATTTGCTTTTTCCCCGACAGGGGCCCTTGGCGGCTATGCATAAACCAGGCTTTGAAACAATGGCCGCGGGCGCCTTACATCGTGGCTGCGGGGGTCTGGCATTGGGCTGCCACAGTTCAATGCAATATTATACACAACTTGAGCCCAACAGTCTCGGCTGAGCTGCAGTTCTGATTCAAAACGGCACTGCGAGACGAAGAATATTCTTCAATCCCAGGACTAGTTTGAGATATCATTGATCAACTAGGCTCGGCTCTTCACGACGCAAACAAGCAACTCCTTTTTTTCATGGCGGGTGTGAGGCCGTCACTTCCAACATGGCGACCGCCCCAACAAACACGACGGCAGCGCCTCCGTCAGAATCCAGCCCAGTTCATCGCGCAGTCTCTATATCCATACAGACCGACAGAAAAGTTGCACAATACCGGACGAGATGCAGTAACTGTAGTGTGCATATCCGACACGCACAATACACGGCCTGACGTGCCTGATGGAGACCTTCTCCTACATGCAGGCAATCTCACTGTCGGCGGCTCCTATGTGGAGCTTCAAGCGCAGCTTCACTGGCTTAACACGCTGCCTCACAGATACAAGGTTGTGATTGCGGGCAATCACGATCTGCTCCTGGACCCTGCGTTTGTGGCTCGCTCCCCCGACCGCATTCGTGAAGGCGAGGGCATGTCCCGCAATGAGCTGGACTGGGGTGCCGTCACGTACCTCAACAACACGACAACGCGTCTCGCTTTCTGCAACGGCCGCTCTCTCACAATCTATGGATCGCCGTGGACGCCAATGTTTGGCAGCTGGGCCTTTCAGTACCCTGAAAGTCGACCCGTTTGGAAAGACTCGGTTCCGCGGCATGTGGACATTCTTCTGACCCATGGTCCTCCCAAAGGACACCTCGACAGTCAAGGCAGAGGCTGCCCAAAGCTACTGAAGGAAATCTCACGCGCTAGACCGAAACTTGTTATCTTTGGTCACATCCATGGGGGTCGCGGGCGAGACCAGATCCGATACGACCGAGTGCAGGAGGCGTATAATCAGATCATGGATGGCGACGGAGGTCTTTTGAGCGCGCTATTGATGCTCTTTTGGCTCATTATTGGACACATTCGCCAGCTTTTTGCACGGCATAATTCGGCAGAGGCAACAACTCTGGTCAATGCTGCTGTGGTTGGGCCGACTATGGACTGTGTAGATCACCATGGAACGGTGGTGAACATCTAGGAGCTTTCCGGCCAACAGTTTCGATTACTTGCTTTTAAACTCATTCAATACAAAACTGGCTGCTCAACATACCATGCCGTGCTGAAGTATGCACCCTCTCACTTCATTTTCAGGAGCACCTCAAGCTTGTGGGTTCGTCCTCTGCATCCAGCCTGTGCTATCAAACGATACGAGCGCATTCTTCAGCTATTTAGTTTAATTTATGGGGTCGCGTATTGTATTAGTCGACTCTATTATTTTCTTTTGTTCGTTTGTTTGTTTGGGGGTGCGGGTTCCGGGAATAATAACAATAGAATTAAAGACTTCATTGATAAACATCTAAATGATTAAAATCCAAGTAAGCTGTATCAAATGTAATTCTGTAATGCAAGCGAACAACTAGATGCCACTGTGCTGTTGGGATGCGACATCTCCATCTTAGGATATCCTCTGCAGATCATTCTTTCCGCTGCACAACGACAAGTTGTCTCGGCCAAGCCCTGCCGGTAATTCACGAACGGGCGACGAGTCAACAATAAGGGTGCTACCCTTGGGTCTTGGCTCCCGTTTGCCGTCCTGATCAGCGCACCCTTAGAAATGAGTGGCGGGGCAACTCGCGAGCGTCGCTGAGACCAGGCCATTCCTATTCCATGTCCGATGTCTCATCATACAGGCTTCGGGAAGCAGCCCAAGCAGGCGAAGCAACGAGGATAATAGAAAACGCGCCCCCCGCTCCCCGAGTTAGTAGCAGTAAAGTTGCCGATGGCGCGCCCCCCTCATTTTGCAATGGCAAGATTTGATATCCCCGCATGTGGAGGACAGCCTCCCACGGCGACAAGCAAACTCATTCCGGCGCGGCAACAGATTGCCGTGCCGGACGTGCCAAATAGCCTCTGGCATTCTCAGAACCATTTTTATCTGCAGCACCAGTTTCTTTGTATGCCAAGATCGCTTCGGAATTTTCTTCATACCGGTTCATGAGTTTAGACAAGGGATTGTGTAAACCCATGCTCAAATGTAACCCCCCTTCCCCGGCCTCATCTCCTGAACCCATGCGAGCTACAGTTTTGGGCCTAATTTTAAAACAAGGGAGTATTTGACAAAAACGCAAACGGCTGAGCAAACCGTCGGAGCCTGTAAATTATCCATCCCATCTTGTGCTTGACATCGCCACTTACCCTCAACAACCGGTGGTAATGTGCGCGCCACGTCTGTACCTTGAACTTTCATCTTCTTCTTAAGTTGCACCTGTCAAAGCCTAGCAGTGTTGTTCTTTTTTGGATAACATGTCCGAAAAGAGCGGAACGTTACAGCCACTGTCGGTAAGAGCTCCGACAGCGATAATCACAACAGCACGTCGTCCGCCGCCCGGCGACCCGAACCGACTGCCCGAGTTCGAAGTAATATTCGCACACAATGACCCCGATGACCCCAAGAACTGGCCCATGTGGTACCGCATGTGGGCGATCGCGACTGTTTCGTTTGCGGCCTGGGTCGTGGTCCTCTTCAGCACCAGCTACACCGGCGCGCTGCCGGGCCTCATGGACGAGTTCAAGGTGACCAAGACATACGCGACCATGGGGTTGACGACGTATCTGCTGGGCCTCGCTGTCGGTAGTCTCATAGTGGCTCCTCTGAGTGAGCTCCTTGGGCGCAGAATCGTCTATCTTGTCTGTCTTGCCATCTGGGCCGTCTTCATTATTCCCTGCGGCGTTGCCAAGTGTCTAACGACCATTCTCGCCAACCGATTTGTTAGGTGAGTAGTCTCGATTCAGACCCTGTTAACCCAGGCCAAGCTAATATGAACTAGTGCCCTGTTTGGTGCCGCCCTCATCTCAAACGGCCCGGGAACTGTCGTCGATGTATCCAAGCCCGAGTACCTCGCCATGGGCATGTCGTTGTTTAGTCTCGGCCCGTTCAATGGCCCAGTACTGGGGCCGCTCATCGGTGGCTTCGTATACGAGTACCAAGGATGGCGTTGGACGAACTGGACCGTGCTTGTGCTGGCTGGACTTGCCTTTTCCATGATGGCGACTGTCAAGGAGACGTATGCGCCGCGAATCCTGAGAAAGCGAGCCGATAAACTGCGAAAGGCCACTGGCGATACACGCTGGTGGTGCCAGTATGACAGAACTATCTCTCCGTGGCAGCTGTTTACGACCAATATGAAACGACCGATTGTGCTGTTCTTTACCGAACCCATCGTATGCTTCATCAACGTCTGGAACGCACTTATCTACGGCATCTTGTACCTGTGCTTTGTCGCCTACCCGGTAGTCTTTGCCCAGCATCGCGGTTGGAACGCAGGGTTTGCAGGCATGTCGTACCTGGGGATTGGCGCGGGCATTGTCCTCGCCATTGCCGTGGAGCCAATTGTCCGACGCATCATCAACTCACGGCCGCGGGATCCCGTCACCGGGAAGCCACCGCCAGAAGCGGCAGCGCTCATCATGGCTGTTGGCTCTCTGCTGACGCCGATTGGGCAGCTCGGCTTCGCCTGGACCTGCCTCCCGACGAGCATCCACTGGAGCGCGCCGATTCTCTTTGGCGTCCCGTTTGGGTTCGGCAACACGCTCAGCTTCATCTACTCGTCCAACTACCTGGCCGGCGCGTACGGCATCTACGCCGCGAGCGCCCTCGCCAGCAATGCCGTCATCCGCAGCATCTTTGGCGCGACGCTGCCGCTGGCGGGCTCCAAAATGTACGAGACGATGTCACCGCAGTGGGCAGGAACGTTATGCGGCGTGCTGGCCGTGGCCATGATTCCCGTGCCGTTTGTGTTTTGGCGATATGGAGCCAAGATTCGCAGCAAGAGCCGCACCATTCGGCAGCTGCGGGAACAGCAGGAAGCCATGGTCGCCAAGCGGGTCGAGGACCAGGCGAAGCGAGACGCATATTCGAGCAGCGACGGACAGCTCACGCCAGGCAATGACAACTCCATCGGCATAAAAGTCTCAGCTGAGATCGCGGAGCTTGAGAAGAGTGTGAGGTAACTTAGGAACGTGCATGAATTACGGGTCTCATTTGCATGAAGCATGGCGTTCAGTACCTTTTGGGTTCGATAATTTACCATTAAGTAGTTTACGAAGTATAAACCATCACGCATTCTCCAATCCTCTTTCTTTCTTTAACACAAGAACTGGCACAGTCCGCATTGACTCGATGCTGCCTTTTGACTCCCAATCTTCCTTGAGCGTGACAACAGGACGTCAAGCCTGCTTATGTCAACATGCCTGATATGGGACTTCTCGTCGTAACGATCTACGCTGTAGGTCGCCATCCAAAACCGGGCCTGCATGCAACCACACAATCATTGACCCATGTCGACTATTTGCCAGAAAACAATCGAACAGCAAAGAACGGACCAGGGCAAATATGGAAGCTGACCCGGGCAGCAGCGCCACAGTTTGGGGCTTTAAGCCCCGGGCTCGTACGGGGCGCCAACGTGGCACCGGTCCTGACGGCGCACTTCGGCCGCAGCCGTCATGGGGCCTTGCTGGGCTGGGTAAGATTAGAAGGGAGGGAGGATGGGGATGCAAACCTACGTGTGGCGTCCAGTCAGTCAACTGGAGAGGCAGCCTGGGAGAGAGCCCAGTGTTTCTTTGCGTCACTGCAGCGAACGTTGGCTGCCTCGAGCGACACGTGGAGGCTGCAGTTCGCAGGGATGTGCTGCCAACCAATGACCGGGCACCGATCGCGTGTTGCCTTGTGGCTGCGGGAAAATGAGTGTGTTTCGTCGCTTTAGTGCGGATCGGATGAGTGACGGATTACTTTTTCACGTTGCAAGCTGACTAGCGAGCCTGAACTAGACGACGAGTTGGAGAATCTTGCGCTGGCTAGTCGGCTGCTAGTGCTGTTTTTTTCACCCTGCGCGCTCTGCTTATTGGTAAATAAACAATGGCTGGACCGCTAATACACTCGGTTTTGCTGCTGCAAGAGTCTCCGTTTTCCGCGCCGTTCTTTTACACCCTGTTGATGATGGTTTGTTTTGCGTTTACATCCTTGCAGACGGGGCTAGACGCCACTTTCTTGGCGAAAAGGACCGATATGAGCCAAGAGGCGAGCTCATCACATTTTGGACGCGGCGTGAAAGACACTGAATACTGGTAAACGAGTTTGCCGAACGGGTGCCGCTTGGCGAGGCTGCCGTGGCTTGATCTCGTGGCACAGAGTTTGCCGATATCACTGGCAAAGGAAGAACAACGGGATGATGTGAGTATTACACGCGGAGCCATAGCTCCGTGGATAATATGATGAGCACAGCCACAGTGGAAATTGCCATATCGGAGAGAAGAAAAACGGGAATCGGCACAAGCCTCGTCATGGTATGTCGTCGACGTCCACTAGCCACAGCTGCTGTGGCTGCCTCTGGGATGCCAAAGGATATTACTCAAGGATACGCGCATAATGTGGATGGGTGCTCTTCTTGTGGCTGCTGGGGCGCGCAGCGTTGGGCTAGACCGCCGATCACTGGGAACATGGACAAAGCTCCCGGAGAAGGAATCTAGACCGTGCGCGGGGTGGAATAGGCGAGAAAGGCAGGTGGTCGCTCCCCGTCGTCGGGGTACTCGCACTATCCCGTTGGAAAAAAAGCCAAGTCTTGATTAGCTTCTCGTAGTTTAGTAGAACGAAACGGCGGCGTGACGCCTTTCTAGCGAACCAGTACAGAGAGCTAAGCCACAGATAGCCGTTGGATTATCACAGGATGGGGAACGGCCAGCGACCGGCTTCTTTTTCCTAGCCTCCCATTACGTGTGCTGAAAAGTGTGCTAAGCAGTTCTGGGGAGGCGTCGTGTTAGCTAGTGTCTGGATGGCGCTTTTTTTTCCTGTCTACGCATGAATGATGAATGGCGTTATACCGCCATGTAATATGGCCCCGTCGCAAACAATGGAATATCGACATTTTTCGGACGACGCCCCCATTGCACCCAAGAGCCCTGTCGGTGCGGGGACCTTGGACCACAGAGGGAAGACGGAGTACGGAGAACTCTCTTCGCTTTTGTACGTACTACAGGCTCAGCAGTGGCCCCCCCCGCCATAACTTCGTATAGCATACATTATACGAAGTTATACGA